>JASPKZ010004256.1:0-37913 GCA_030220185.1 Diploptera punctata | reverse complement strand
CTGAACTTGGTCTATAATTACATTGTTTATCACTATTTTTGTTTTTATTGCACATTACCTTTCAGCACATTTACCTTTCAGAGCTAATATTTTTGTTTTGGATGTAGATATTCTTAAATTGTATTTTAGAGAGATATTATTTAATGTATAAAGGAATTTTTGCAGAGCATTTTCTGATGCTGTCATTATTACTTGGTCGTCTGCAAAGAGCAGAGTTGTCAATACACTATTTATATTAATTTGTTCTTGCCATTCATTTATGACATGGTCCAAGTATAAATTAAATAATACTGGTGACAATGGACACCCTTGTCTTTCTCCCTGATTTATTTCTATGTTTCGTCCACTAATTTTATCTCCGCAGTCTATTTTAAAATTTGTTTCTATATATAAACTGTGTATGGCTCTTATAAGGCGTTGAGGAATTCCTTTCATTTCTAATATGTTCCATAATTTATTTCTACTTACACTATCAAATGCTTTAGTATAATCAACATAAGCTATATACGTGGGTAAATTAAACTCTTTTCTTTTTTCTATCAATTGGGCCATTGTAAAAACGCAATCTATAGTTGACCTACCCTTTCTAAATCCATTGTGTTCCTCGCGTAATATTGTTTCAGCTATTTTATTTATTCTATATGATAAATTTTTTACATATATCTTATAAGCTGAATTTAATAAACTTATTCCTCTATAATTTGTATATTCTCTTCTGTTTCCTTTTTTTAAATATCGGAAAAGTTATTGCGTCCTTCCATTCATCCGGAACAGAACCCATTTTCCAGCAAAGGTTTATAAATTCAAGAAACTTAACAATAAATATAATCGATGCACATTTGAATAATTCTATGTTTAGATTATCTGCTCCAGGCGATTTCTTGTTTTTAAAATTTTCCATTGTTAACATTAGCTCTTCAAACCTAATACTATCCACATTTGGGTCATTTTCTCTTAAGGCTATTGTTTGTTCTTCTAAGTTTGTCCACAACGATGTATAATGTTGTTCGCATTGTGTAAGAGGTATAGGATTTATTATTATTATAATTATTATTATTATTATTATTATTATTACTTTTCTTTCTTTCCCTTGTCAACTTAATATTGTGTTGCCTATATCTATTATGTATCTTAATCAACGTGTAGATAATTCATAATTGAATAGTTACCCCGAAAACTCAAACTACCACTAATGATTTGACTAATTTCATTAGCCATTTTGTTACATATAGATTAGTATTAGCTGGAATACCAACTTTTAAATATAAACTAAACAGATCTGGAAGAGAGCAGGGATAGTTTTACATGCACCATGCCGTGATATTCTCAAGATATGTCACTAATTCACTAAAAACTCAATTTTCGAATATTTTGTGGGTTAGATCTCTTTTCGGGACAAATATGTAATTCTTATTATATGTATAATTTTACCCTGGCGAAGTGGAAGACAAGACCTTAAGGTCCTTAACTTCATCACTTAAAGTAAATAAATAAATTCTCAACGTTACTTTTTTAATCGATTGCTATATGTAAAGTTCGATTCTGATGAACCAAAAATTGCGGCCTCTAGACGTTGAGACATATAATATATAGCATATAATATTTATTTTGTCAACGATGTTTTCGATGTCCACTAAATAGAATTGGTGAAAATCTGTAAAACTCCTAAAAAATGTTGTCATGAAAATTCTCAATAGTATCATTCCATTGAAATTCGCTAAAGTTGAACGTCTGTAGGCAATAATTAAAGAGTCAACAGTATTCCACCGTCCATTAAATAGGATTCAAACCTGCGGGCATTCAGATACGTATTTCTGTTTCTGGCACGTTGAAATGTAATCATTAACTAGTGCTCTTTGCTTCTAGACCCATTCGTCAGTCGGCCTTGAGGCTACAAATTCTATGTGGGACGTACTAGAGGGCAGCCAGCAAACGTCAGTTTAGGTGTAATGAATGAATGAATAATTTCCGTACATCCCACTGTGGTACATGTATATTTCTCTAATGGAATTTTGTTTTTAACCAGACGAATTTAGTTGGTTCATCTCATAACAACTCTTCTAATTACACCGGTTTCGAAGCTTAGGCAGCTTCATCATCAGTAATTTCTTGTCGACTGGTGTTATGTCGATCAGCAGAACTGCTTCTTCCTCCTTGGAGGAAGGGACGGAGGAAAAACCAGTTCTCTGGTCGACATAAAGTCTAAGCTTCGAAACCGGCATAATTAGAAGACTGGATATGAAGGGAGGTATTAAACATTTTAATTTGAATTTTTAATTAAACGTCATAGTGATTTGGTCCTATAAATGTTCAATATTAGTTTGACTTATTTCCCTACAGATTTCACCGAGGGATATATAGTTAGGACATAGTTTCGAGGCGACATCTAGTAGGAACATATTGTGTTACTCAGATGGATGAAGATCGATTAAATTTTGCTCGGAGATATTTCATTCAGACTTGAAGTTGTTTTACCGACTACGAAAATATTCACACCTCTGGATCCACATTGTAAAGTCCATGCTATAGGACTGCCCCATGAATTTTCCATCCTAACTCCCTTTTTGAGCATAATTAATTTTTATTAAATATAATCATCGGATCAGGACCAAGAATACCCAACAGTACAGACATAATAAGCAGAAATCAAGTCAATTGGAGAGACCAAGTACAACGCATGCCAGAAACATCAGTTACCAGGAAAATATACAACTGCGATTCTCGCGGAGGAAGAAACTCAGGAAGGCTTACAAAAATATGGCTAGACCAGTTTTGACTGTAGCTGGAACGGACCGTATGGCCCATACCGTAATGCAGATGGTGATAATCATGATATTATGATTTCTTCGCGTTATAGTACCTGAATCAATTAGTGATTTACAAAGAAGTTAAATAAGGATTGAAAAATTTAACGGTTTGGACCTACCGGATAGACGTTAAACCGTGAGTTATCAATATGTTTTCGGGCTCATAAAAGAACCTTATGTCTGAATGAAAGATCTCCTTGCAGAATTTGAACGACCTCTATCCATCGACCTCTGCCATTATTCTATCTACTAGTACATATATTAAGTTCTGAGACTTCACGCCTGAGGATAGGCACCGGTAACTAAGCGTACACTTAAATAGAATCACATCCTCCCTCAAAATATAGCCTTTGGCGGTCATGCATGTTTGCCAACGGTGTGGTAGGTATAGCTATTGGAAGCACCGCTGAAAGATGTTGGCAGGAAGGTCCCGTATGGCTTCTCTTGTGGCAGTCATGACCTCTTCGGAAGAATGAAATCTACGTCCACGTAGGATAGCTTTCATGCGAGGAAAGAGAAAAAAATTGTCATGTGATCATCACGTTGGTCTTGCGACAGGATTCCTGGCACACTGTGCTGGATAATAAGGTAACACGAGATATGTCCAAGTCATCAGACAGAATTTTGTAACAATTACCATGGCTGACCCCTACCACTGCTGCCAGATCATCTACTGATTGGGAGCGGTTAGCACGCACCAACGTCACAACTTCTTCGATATTACGTTTAGTTCGAATTGTTTGTGGCCGACCAGTACGCACATCATCTTCCAAACTGTATTTTCCTTGCAAAAAAACGTCGGTGCCACCTAAACACTGCGACTCAATGAGTACTCACCGTAAACTTACTGCATAATTTCAAACGTTTCGATAGGGGTCTTGCCTAATATCTGACAGAACGTGATGTTGCTCTAACTGTGACATCTCGGGTTCCGACATACCCATTCAAATCACCGTCACGCGCAAGGCCTTATTTCTGCTTGCAGTGAATGCACTTAACTGTCTCTTGCTGGGACGAGAGATTAACTGACAAAGGTGTCATACCATGGCGCCACCTATGCTTTATAGCGTAATAAAGCGCCACTATGCGCTCAGTCTCAAAACGTAACGACTGTACCACGTATAATAAATACAAAAATAAATAATTATATTTAACATATTAATAAATTAAAATATGTATATATACAAAAAAGTTAATAACATTAATCCCTCCATGGTATCTTTACCTTGTCGTGGTGGAGTGGCTTGCGTTCTTAAATGATCCTGAGAGCTATGCCGGCGGTAGCATTGCTGCCGATAGGGTTACCCATGCCGGACTGGTCGAAGGTGATAAGCCAGACGAAAAAAGTACCTTGGGCGAAAGAGTGACGATCTTTCACCGTAAAAATACAACCGTCAAGAAATGCGGACATGGGTTCATCTGGGGTAAAATTTTCCGGAGGTCAAATAGTCCCCCATTCGGTTCTCCGGGCGGGGACTACTTCAGGGAACCCATGCCAAAGGCTCAAACATAGGGACATGTTCCTAGGAACATGGAATGTTAGGACTTTATACAATAGCGGGGCACTACAGATATTAACGCGGGAACTAGATAAATCGCCCTTGGATATAGTCGCTTTACAGGAAGTTAGGTGGCCAGGAGTAGGTAGTCAGGAATCAGGAAGCTTTGCATTATACTATGGGGGTGCAGAAAGACCTGCATTTGGAACGGGTTTTTTAGTCAGAAGGAGGATACTATCCGCTATCCGAGATATTAAGTTTGTTAGTGATAGGATATCATACATAATTCTAAAGGGTAAACGACATGATTTTATAATTGTAAATGTACATGCCCCCACAGAAGATAAAGATGACAAGATCAAGGATGAGTTCTATGAAGAATTAGAATGCTTATTTGATAGCCTTTCACGATATCATATGAAAATTGTCTTAGGAGATTTTAATGCAAAAGTGGGGCGGGAAGATATATTCAAACCAACAATAGGCAAATTCAGTCTTCATGAAGATAGTAACGACAACGGGGTTAGATTAGTCACATTTGCCACATCAAAGAATCTCATTGTTAAGAGCACAACATTTCAGCATAAGGATATTCATAAATACACCTGGACGTCTCCAGATGGAGAAACTCGGAACCAGATAGATCATGTATTAGTGGATAAACGCTGGCACAGTAGCATCATTGATGTTAGATCAGTTAGAGGGACAGACTGCAATTCGGATCATCATCTGGTCAGGGTGAAAATCAGACAACGGCTATCGCTTATGAGAGGAACAAACGCTAAAGATGATTCTGTAAAATATGAATTAAAAAACTTGAAAAATGATGAAATGCGGCAAGAATACCAAATCAAAATTGCTAATAGATTTGAAGTACTGGAATCTTCAGATGACAATGTGGCAAACGAAGAAGAAACTGATATAAATAAAGAATGGGAGGCTATAAGAGATACTATTAAATTGTCAGCATCAGAAAGCATTGGTTGTTTAAAAAAGAGGCAAAACAAGAAATGGTTTGATGAGGAATGTGCCGACATTGTAAAGAAAAGAAAGCTAGCAAAAATGAAATGGTTACACGAGCCAAATGAGGTAAATTTAGAGCAATTGGGTAGTGTTAGACGGGAAACCACCAAGTTACTAAAGAGTAAAAAGAGGGAATATTTGAGAGAGAAGATTAATGATCTTGAAATGAATGCAAAAAATAGGAACATTAGAGAATTATATCAGGGAATTAGTATAGAGAAGAAAGGGTTTCAGGCTAGAACAAACATAATTCGGAATGAAAATGGGGATATGATTGCAGATTCTAGGAGTATATTAAATAGATGGAAAAGTTACTTTAATCAGCTATTAAATGTACATACAGAACAGGACATTGAGGAGGATAAGTTACAGACAGCAGAAATGCTAGTCGCAGAGCCAAGTGCATTAGAGGTTGAAATGGCAATTGAAAAATTGAAGATGTATAAAGCATCAGGTTCAGATGAGATCCCAGCAGAACTGATAAAATCAGGGGGAGAAAAATTGATGGACAAGATACGCTGGTTGCTTAGTATGATTTGGGAAAAAGAAGCTCTTCCAGATGAATGGAAGGAATCAATTATCTTACCAATTTATAAGAAAGGAGATAAAACTGATTGCAACAACTACAGGGGCATCTCATTACTTTCAACTTCGTACAAAATTCTAACAAATATATTAGTAAGCAGACTTACTCCCTATATTGATGACATTCTAGGAGATCATCAATGTGCATTTAGAAGAAACAGGTCTACAACAGATCAGATTTTTAGTATAAGACAGATTTTAGAAAAGAAATGGGAATATAATGGTACTGTACATCAACTATATGTAGACTTCAAAAAAGCATATGATTCAATTAAGAGGGAGAAGTTATATAGTATCCTGCTGGAGTTCGGAATTCCTAAAAAGTTAGTTAGACTTATACGAATGTGTCTAAATGGCTCAAAGAGTAGGGTGCGTGTAGGCAAACAGTTTTCAGACACTTTTGAAATCCAGAATGGGTTGAAGCAAGGAGATGCACTATCTCCTCTACTATTTAATTTTGTACTAGAGCATGCCATTAAATCTTTAGAGAATGAGGAAGGCTTACAACTGAATGGTATTAATAAGCTGTTAGTTTATGCTGATGATGTAGTACTACTGGCCGATAGCGAGGAGATACTAGAGGCCAACACGCACACACTATTGAGTAACACTAAGAAATTAGGACTGGAAGTAAATATCAGTAAAACTAAATATATGGTCACACGTAGAAATTCAGTATATAATGGAAATGGACAGCTAATGACAAATGAGGGAAATTTTGAGGAAGTGGCTGAATTCAAATACCTAGGAACAATAATCACAAATAGGAATGAGATGCACAAAGAAATTAAACATAGGCTCAATTCTGGAAATGCATGCTATTATGCATTGCAGAGACTTTTGATGTCCCAACTCCTTTCAAAAAACGTTAAGCTGAAAATATATAAAACTATTATTCTACCAGTTATATTATATGGGTGCGAAACATGGACTCTTACTTTAAGGGAGGAAAGGAGATTACGAGTATTTGAGAATAAAGTTCTTAGGAAAATTTTTGGACCAAAGAGAGATGAACAGACAGGTGAATGGAGAAGACTACATAACAATGAACTACATGGTCTTTATAGGAAGCCAGATATAATAAGAACAGTTAAGTCTCGTAGACTGCGATGGGCAGGACATGTTGCGCGTATGGGGAATGAAAGACGTGCATGGAAACTTCTTGTAGGAAAGCCAGAAGGAAAACGCCCAGTTGGTAGACCAAGAATGAGGTGGGAGAACAACATTAACTATGATTTGAGGGAAGTAGATTATACAGGGAATGATTGGAAAGCATTAGCTCAGGATAGGGATGTATGGAGAGCTTATGTCCGCGCGGCCATGAACCTACGGGTTCGATAGTGCCAGTGAGTAAGTAAGTAAGTAAGTAAGTAAACCGGGCTACGAAGAGAGCTCTGTCTGGCAGAACGACAGACGTAGTGGGCCTAAACAGCGTTTCAATATAAGAGTGCTATTACATGGTTTCATTTGGTAGATGGATGACACATAATTTAACATGTGAAGAAGGCATTAAACTGTGCCCTCTATGCGATGACTGTGAAAACTGGTAACATATTATAGCATTATCTAGAGAGACAGAGCAACTTAGATTACAGTTGCTGCCGGAGAGATTTCTCAGTTCGGATCGTGGGAGAGTGGTGTGCTGGGATCGTTTAGGGCGGATCGAGAGTGAAGTGAAAGATGCAAATGTTTGGGCACTGTAAGGAAATTGAGGTATAGCAAAATTGGAGACCAAAAAGGATATGTGTATTATCAATAATAATAATAATAATAATAATTTCAATAGGGTCTTTGTTTTCGATCTTCAATTATATTACATAATAAGTATTCTTGATAAGTTGAATGGCCTGGTAGTGCATTTGATGTCTACAGGGACCCGGGGGGGGTATCGGGTGTGTATGTGTGTGGAGGTGAGTGTATGTAAGCCTATATGTGTGTGCTTTTTCCATCTTTTTTTTTAAATTTGTTTTATATCAGTTTCTTAAATTATTAATATACAGATTGATATTTTTTAAAACCATACACATAGCCTTTCCATGGATGAGTGTAGATGTGCATTATTGTGTATGTAGTGTAGACATAGATTTTATTTATAAATATTCATTGTTTTGATACAGGTGTGTAGCCATGTATGTATTCATTCATTTATGATTATTTTTCTTTTTTTTTATCATGGAAAAATAATGTATGTACGGCCAAGTTGGCCCGTGCGCAATGTAAATGCATACGTATTTTCTTTCTTTTAAAAGAAAAATAAATAAATTCCATTCATTCATTCAGCTAACGAGAACGCACAGAAAGAGGTGGGATGGTGTGTATCACATAGCTGCATATCTACCGGCTATGAAGAGAGCTATGTAGAAAGACAGACGTAGTAAACAACGTTTCATTTAGGAAAGAAGTGGAGTTATTGTAAAGTACGTCGGTAGTTGATATTACGCGTACCTGCTGTTACGTGTAGTGAAATGCCACCCAAAATTGAAACTTACATGCATTCGATAGGACAATCTTTGTCTTAAAACGTTTCATTATCTTGTAAGTGATGCATAATCTAAGTGCCTGACGGTATTGTATTGTGCACCTTATATTGCTTCCGAATGTTTATATTACAGAAGAGTGGCCCGATAAGTATGCAGACATATGGTACATTCCTTTCCACCCCCTCCCGATTGCTCTAGTACAGTCAATACCGGTACAATTAAGTCATTGGTATCGTGGAACAAATTCCGCTCTCTAGTTATAACAATTTAGTAAATAAATATTGGATTTAAACTCACAACCCTAGGAACTAAAGAGAAGTAACATAACCATTAGACCACCGCAACACACTCAGGTATAATCCATCCATCCATAGTAATTCTGCCCGAAGGGAGGTCCTTCACTGCAATCATAGCATTTCCATGCTATGCTTACAACTTTACTAGGAGATTGTAGGTGTGGTAGCTTCCCGTTGCTTTCCACACCGGTGAAGGACGATGATGATGGCCTTATGATTTCGAGGACTGTTTGGGCCTTAAAGTTTTTCAGATATAATAGTAATTCAATTACAGGGGATTATTTTCAATATGTGACGCGAAAAAAATTTCTAAGTTCCAATCATACACCATGCTCATGCGCCAACAAACACCACGCGGTTTACATTATGGTATCACAGCCAACATATACACGATATTTAATCAACCTAAAAGCTAACCTAACGCAATTTAAGTACTCTAACCTGTGGAAGACAAACCTAAAAGCTAACGTAAGCCAATTTAAGCACTCTAACCTATAAAAGAATGCAAGACCCAGAAATAAATAGTATGTTCTGAAATTATGAAGTATATTTGTACAGTTAATTATTACATACTCTATAATGGTTGCTCTAGAACAATCTTTGTTGTATAGAATATTCGTTAAAATCAATATGGCTGCCACGTCTTCATGCAACGTATGTAGTTAAATATCACAGAAAAATATATATAAATAATCATTAGAAAAAACGGTAGGAAAAATTTATAAAATGAAACCCAAAGAATAAAATCTGATAGGAATTTATGAAATAATTAGAAAGGTCGCGTCACAGGTTGTAAAGTTTAGCTCCCTAGTTATAACAATATAATAATACAATATTGGATTTAAACCCACAACCCTAAAGATTAGTGGCAAAGAACATATACACTAGACCACAGCGGCCGACTTAGGTATAATAGGAATTGCATTAAAATGTATCAGTGTGTTAGATCTCTTGGACAGACAGTGCGTTTTATAGAAATAAAATTTCGTCTACGAATAAAATGAATGCCGCGAGTAATAGAGCTAAAGGGATGAGTGCTTTACAAAATTATCGACACAGAATGTAGCGTACAGTTCCCCGTAGGAGCTATTTTCAAGCCTTCAAACCATTTCGATGACATTATTTGATCGCTCGCTTATTCATTATCTACATTATTGTTCCCACAAGGTGAAACAGATTCAAAATGTTACCTCCTGGTAAAATTAACCTAACAATTCTACAAACTTTAAATAGTCTGCTGCTATTGTTGTTGTTGCTATTCTCTCTATGCAATGCTCAGCCATAGCCTCTCCTATGTTAGGAGTTACTAGACCAAGTTAATTCACAATCTTCTTCATCTTCTTCTTTCACGGATTAGGTCTCTTCCTGTTCCGATTTCTCATTTGTTCAGCCCGGAGTTTTCTTGGTCTTCCTACCGATCTTCGTCCTCCAGAATTGTACATCAATGCCATCATTGATATCTGTCATTCTGTGCAGATGATCTATCCAGTTGTTCCTGTGTTCTTATATTTGTTGAAGAAGTGGTTGACTTCTACTTCCGCTCTAATATTCACATTTCTAATATTGTATGTTCTTCTCTTTTACAACCTTTCACGCCCGTAGGAAGGTTTCCGCTGCCAGGATTTTACTTTTTTTCTGTTTCCTTCAGGACACAGGTCTGACTTCCATACATCGCCACTGGTAGTGCCATCGTTGAGTAAAATCTTAGCTTCGTCCCCTTTCTAGCATTGTTCCTCAGTGTTCGTCCGATTGTTCCACAAATGTGTTAAAATTCCTGTATTTTCCTATTTATGTCTTGTTCATCACAAAGGCAGTATACTACTATTCACGACAAGGAAGAAGAAGCTTAGGAAGACCAAAGAAAAGATGGAAACAACAGAAATTTGGAGCCGGAACAGGCTCACAAAAAAGCCGCGACGAAGAAGAAGAAGAATGTCTTGTTCTTCTCACCAAGTTAATTTAGTTACTTATTTGCCCATATATGTCATGAATGTAATTCGATCAACATACCGACTCAATGAAGCACCTAGCAGGCAAGCAAGGAATTACTAGGATGTTGAGGTTTGTTGCTATTACTAACGATCTAACTCGCTAGAAATATCGAACCCGTAGGTTTATAGTTGTGTCGAAATAAGCTCAGCATACGTCCTATCCTGAGATAATGCTTTCCAATCTCACCTGAATAATCTAATTTCCTCAAACAGCGGTTTATATTATTCTCCCTTATCATTTTAGGTCCACAATCTGGGTATTTACCTCCGGTTTTCCTACTAAAAGCTTTCATGCTCCTTTTCCTTTCCACATTCGTGCCATATGTCCTGTCCATCACAGTATACGAGACTAACTATTTTCATCATATCCTCAAAAACGCCATGGAACGACAGGCCTATAAGATCATTTGCTTACCATCCTGCTGCTAGCATCACATCCACACTTGTTAATCACAGAGGTAGACGTTCATCTAGTCAGTATAGGGGAAACATGTCGATAGCATGTCGGGTCTCCCAGCCGTTATAGCTGGATTTCTCAACCTGAAGCTTCTACTTATTATAGCCACCCAAATACCTCATGAAGCTGGATGGGATCCGTCTCATAGTGACCCACATTCCATGAAAAAGTTTCTTCCCCCATGCGAATTCTAAGCAGCGCAAGTTCCGTAGCTCTGCGCCATGGCATCTTGCTTTAACCACTCGGCTATGGCGCGGGACTCTTGTTACATCTGGTGTCCTATAAAGATGATGTAGCTCATTGTTATGTAGCCTTCTCCACCCTATATCTCTTTTTGGCCCAAAAGTGGTCCTAAAAATTTTGTTTTACTGCTCCTAATTTTTCCCCTCCCTTGTTCGTGCGTTTGGCAAGGATTCCCTTACGTATTCCCGCCCGAGAACCTAATGGGGGACCATCTTACCTGCGGAATATTTTACCCCAGATGAATCCATGTCCGCATTTATTGACGTTTGTATTTTCACGGTGAAAAATCGTCACTCTTTCGACCAAAATATTTTTTTTTCGTCTGGCTTATTGCCTTGATCTGTTCTGCATGGTTAACCCTTTCGTCAGCAATGCCACCGCCGAGCTATTAGGGTCATTTAAGCATCCGAGCCACTCCACCACGACAAAGTAAAGATACCTTGGAGGAAGATGATAACTCATACATTTTTTAATTCCCAAATTTTACACGTCTTTGTTGTTCGGTTATTTATGTAGAAAAATAAATGTGACATACTCAGTCAGTTATTTGTTACTTCGTTCATACATTGCATAAGAACTTATTGAAGAACATAGAGCGATACTCGAGGAAAAATAATATAGCATTAACTCTTATATTTCAAATTTGAGTATTGTTTCTTTATTGCAGAATATGGTCCAATTAAGCCTCTAAGCAGGAATTGTGATATGCGATGCATTTTTATTGTGTGATCTAACGAGCAGTTGAATGCAACTGATTAATATTGATAACGTGGATGTCACAACATACCAGCAGGTGTAATCCCATTCACTCTTACTAAACCAGCATTACGCCACGTTTGCATCAGTAAACCCCATGTTATACCATTATGTCCATCAATTTAAACTAACTACAGATATATTTTATTTAAAAATGGATATAATAAGTATTTAATAATAGTCTGTTTTTTCTAAGGAAGGATTCCCCGACTATGTTCAAACCGTACAAGCTCACACTTCGGAGGCGAAGTTTGTGATATAAAACGTTTTACGACTAATTCCATTGTAGATTGAGATCATATACGATTAAGGTTATAATATCCATGTACAAAACTATATCCTATAGCAGGGGTCATCAATTAGATTTCATGGAGGTCCATTTTCAAAGTAGGATATTAAAGTCGAAGTCCGGAACCACAGTTTATTAAACATACGAAGTTTATATTAAGTAATTAATATTATAAGGATGTACCGAAATCAAGTTTTCGATACGTGGATTACGTCATACTACGCAACACGTCTTCGCGTCTCCATTTCTTCTGTGATCTTAGTGAACAGTGCCAAATTCTCTCCTACATATCCCCCCTTTACTTTATGCGCCGTCTTCTATCGCGCATCCTCCCCTCTCCTAGTGAACTCTCAAATAAGCTGCGCTTACTAACATCAAAGTTGTCATCTGTTCATTAATCAAAGGGTCAAGTCGATATAGCTCGGAGGAGCTGTTTTGTTTATTGGTCCCTTAGGCCAGGGTAGGGCCACAAGGACCGTGCACCCTAGCCATTGGCGGGACTAGTGTGAGTGAATAGAGTGTACGTATGTTTTATCATTATTGTTTTGTTTGGATGACCGATAAGGTTATTGTTTCTTTTCTCAATTTCTCTTTCAATGTCAAACTAACTACTTTTTTTATTATTTGAATGTTATATCTGACTGTTTTTGTTTACTTTTATTAAATACAAGTTACCTGCTTTTAGTTAACTTCTGTCTATTGATTTAGTAGCTAGTCATGTCAGATATGAGTATAAAGTTCCAAAGCTTTCTCAAGCGAATATGATTTCCTCTTTCCTTGAAACTTCCACGATTGTAATCTGTATAGCTTACAATATATTACATGCTTAACAATTTATTGAGGAAAGGTGAATTAATCTTTGTCCTATATGGGCCCGGTCAAAGATATGTTAATTTGAGCAATCTATGTTCTCAACTCAAGGTAACTATCAATAACATTGGTACGATCCAGCACCAACACGGTGCAAGGAAATTATTTAAATTACGTTATGGGTATAAATTGCACAAATTAAACAAGATACATGATAAATACTGAAAGGATACAGCACAGTAATACACAGTTATTAATTCTAATAATTATTAATAAGTTTATGGTAAATTTAACAGGTAGTCAGAGTAATATTTAAATATCTCAATTCACAAATTTCGTGTTTTTCACTAGGTTTCAAACGGAATTCCGTTCATCTTCAGTCAATTCTCCGACCACAAGAAGTACTGTCAACAGAGCCAATAATAATACTGTCATGACATGAAATTTAGTACAACTAGTTATATTCGATGACAGGTAAAGTATATTATATGTTTCTTCGGATGTGTTCCCTTTTTCTTCGGTTTTAAAAATTTGTATTAATTTGATATTTAACCGATCCGGAAACTAAAGCCATGGTGCCCGGATCCGTATCGTAGTCCGCCAATTGCTGATCCCTGTCCTATAGAGTGTAAAAGCATAAGGACAACAAGAAATAGTTAAATATGTAATTTATTAGGCTCTATAGATATAATTGTTATAATAAAATCAATGAAAAAGTTCCGTTGAGGTGAATAGTCATTAAGTAAAACATTAAAATAGACAAATACCTTGGTAGGTGTCGTCCTCCACAACTATAACTTATTCGCTCTTAGAGTCATCCTAAGATAAACAACAATTGTATCGCTCCGCAATTCGCGGCACAATTACTGACACATTGACAGCGAGCACGTGTGAAGTATATAAGCACGTGATCATTGAATGGGGTAGATTACAAGAAAGCTGGTGATATTTATTTACTGAACTTGTGAAATACATTTAAATTTAACTGTAAAGTCAAAGTTTTGCCAGACTTGTATTTTTTGCGTGTTTTAGATGGCGCCACCGCATCAGAAGAATCTACATCTTCAACCATTTTGTTGCATCAGAACTAACTGAAGCATGACTCAATTATACTATCATCCACATGTAATAAACCATTTTAAGTTGTACTTACTGGTTAGGTATATTTTAGAATATTTTCTATATTTTGAATATTATCATTACCATTAGGAAAGAATAACAAGTGTATTCAGAGGACATATTTTTAAATTAATGAGGGGAACTACTTTATCGCCTACTCAGTGCTTCTACATCGTCCGTCAGGGTCCATAACCAATGGAAAGCGAGCAGGTCATATGATGTTGTTTTGATGAGGATCACTTTAAGAGCGTATAGCCTTTATGTTCTTTTTTTAAACTGTAGGCCTATTAGAAACCAACTTTCATATTCAGCAGAAAATAGTGCTCTACTGTACTGACAGTACTGTGTTGTGTTATTTAAATACGAGAGGAGCGCTGGCAAATTCTGTGCTTTTTAAATGATCCATCATCTACAGTAGTCGTTAACCAAGTGAATAATGTGGCAACCATGTTATTACTGTGGAGTCAGCTGTCCTTCCTTTTCCTCCTTCTTAAATGTTGACAATTCCCGTCCCCTGTGTAGTGAGGTTGGCAATTGAGAAATGACAAACAATGCGATTTTAAATGATCTGACGACTAAAAGACTCATTTGACTAGCATATTATGATATTTCACATGTGTTTAGGAACCCTCCGGAATATTTTACCCCAGTGTAACCCATGTCTGCATTTCTTGACGGTTGTATTTTTACGGTTAAAGTACTATTGGGCGATAGCGAAGAGATACCAAAGGTCAACACGTAACACTATTGAGTAACACTAAGGAATTGGGACTGGAAGTAAATATCAATAACACTAAATATATGGTCATACATACAAACACATTAGGCCTGTACAATGGAAATGGACAGCTACCGACAAATGAGGGAAATTTTGGGGAAGTGGCTGAATTCAAGTACCTAGGAACAATAATCACAAATATGAATGAGACACACAAATAAATTAAATATTGGCTCAATTCTGAAAATGCGTGCTATTATGCATTACAGAGACTCTTGACATCCCAACTCCTTTCAAAAAACATTAAACTGAAAACATATAAAACTATTATTCTACCAGTTATATTATAAGAATGCGAAACATGGACTCTTTACTTTCAGGGAGGAAAGGAGATTCCGAGTATTTGAGAATAAAGTTGTTAGGAACATTTTGGACCAAAGAGAGATGAACAGACAAGTGAATGGAGAAGACTTACATATCAATGAACTACATGGTATTTATAGGAATTCAGATGTAATAAGAACAGTTAAGTCTCGTAGACTGCGAAGGGCAGGACATGTTGCACGTATGGGGAATGAAAGACGTGCATGGAATACATTAGCTCAGGATAGAGATGTATGGAGAGCTATGTCCACTCGGCCGTGATCTACGGGTTTGATAGTGCCAGTGAGTAAGTTACTTAGGAATTCTTACTTCCATATTGAAATAGTTTAGCGATCCTAGCGCTAACACACTTCCCCTTTAGCTATGCAGACTTAATATGGGCGAGTAATACAGAGTACGATTGGAAAATATTACTTCTGGGTAGGCATGCATGAAGTTGACGTCCATGCGGCCAACAGCCTCCGGGTTCAATAGCGCTAGTTTTTTATTGCATATACAAAAAATAAACAAATAAAATCTAAGCGCGAATAAGATTGTCAATGCGTCAACTGATTTTCTTTAGATGTTTATTACTTTTTTAATTTGAGATTTTTTAAGGACCCACCATCAGTGATCGACAGATTTGTTGCTATAAAATGTTGATGGCTTCTGGTTTACTTACGAAGTGTTTGTAGATGTGTGGCTTGCTTGATTATCATTTTACAGAATGAGAGTTAATGGCAGAGGGTTAGAGAGGAGATGTGTCAGCTACTTTCTCAACCCTGGGCCACTCAGAATAATTACTTTGGGTATCCACTATTTGTTCTGTTTGCGGCAATAGGTCCGAGTATTAGGTGTAATAACACAGGTCAACATAATTTTTGCCTCATGAGTACCAGTAGTTGTACTTAATGCAGTATGTTTTCAAATATGTATTCAGAATTTCTCCATCACCCACAATTTTTTATTTCAATTTCAGTTAATGGATTTAAATAATTATTTTTTTAATAAACGTTTTTCCGTCCTTTTTTGTCCGTTGTAAAATAAAACAAAATGAGCTAACTCAAATGATTTCAGCTATGGAAAAAATATACCAAGGCAAATGGAATCCCAATATGCTGACCGATTATTGTTGGACCATGAAGAGGAATTATCCATAGGCGAAATATAGCTGAAAATCGTCATTTCTTACTTTCTAGGTGAGTCCGAATGTTCGAATATTGTGTAGTTACGAATGTAGAAAATATTAAACCTTTTAAAATTATAAATTCATGTCTCTCGGAAACCTTGCATGATGGAGAAAAACCGATATCATATTTTAATTCAGGAGGAAACATACTACCAGAATCACATATTTTTCTTCCTGAGACAAAAAAAAAATGTTGCCCAGTGTAATAAGAAATGGAACAATTCCTTCGTGAACACGCTATCAGCGTACGGATGATGCAACCACTGTACATGGCATCAGAGTGAAGGAAGTTAGAATAGTTTTCTGTGCCGTCTGGTTACATGGACAATGCTGAATCGTGTTTTGTAGTATCCGGTGCAGTTAAAGATATAAAAATACTCTGTAAAAGCTATCCGCTCTTAAAGTGATCCTCATCAAAAGAAAACCATGTGACCTGCTCGCTTTTCATTGGTTATGGACCCCGACATACGATGTACGAGCAGTAAGTACGCGAAAAAGTAGTTCCCTTCATTACATTAAAATATATCCGCTGAATATACTTGTTATTCGTCGTGAATTAAAATAATAATATTAAAAACATAGAAAGTATTCTAAAATATACCTAACCAATTATTACAACTTAGAATAGTTTATTACGTAAGGATGATGCATTTCAGTCGATTCTGATGCAAAACTAAATGGCTAAAAGTGCCGAGTCTTCTGTTGCTGTGTTGCCACCTAAATTTTTAAAACATAAGTCTGGCAAACATTTGACTAGTGGTCAAAAAAGTAGTTTTTTATCATTATTTCACACGTTCAGTGAAAAATCTCACCAGCATTCTTGCAAAATATCCCATTCAACTACCACATATACTTCACATGTCAATGTGAGAGTAATTGTGGCGCGAATGGCGGAAGGATGAATTGTGATTTGTTTATTTAAGTATTAATGATAATGTATATTATAGTATATTATATTATATATTAAGTCATTTTAATAATATGTAGGCTTCAGTTGAATTGTATGCTCTATACAAGACTGCCAAGAATAATCACTTTACATTAGTTATATAATTACATTTCACTGCAAATGTTCCGAACAGTCAGTCAGCAACTTTTATGTTCCACTGAAGTAAATTTTGTCTGTAAGATTGAAACCTGCTCTTTTTACATCTGACTCCTATACAGAGTGGCCTCTACTGTATGGTTGAAGCTTATTTCAACCTCGCGTCATTGCAAATAGAGCTTTCATATTTAGTAGTAACGAGTACGGCGATTATTTATCTATATGTCAATAACATGGATTTCTCCTTCCAGGACCTACAAACTTTAACCAGTCTGTCTCATCATAACTGAATCCGAACAATTTACTTATTCAACTAAAACGAACAAGTGAGAGAGAGAGAAAGAGAGAGAGAGAGAGAGAGAAAGAGAGAGAGAGAGAGGAGAGAGAGAGAGAGAGAGAGAGAGAGAGAGAGAAGAGAGAACTCTACATAAACCAGCACATCGAACATCTTATTATTTCTCATCATTCCGTATTTCCATGATCAAGCCAATAATGCAATCGAGTTCTAGGATATTATTATTATGTTCATTTCTATACTATTAATGACCTAATTATCATTCTGTTTTAGGGAAGTAAGTTGAATTTACCAGAGAGGCCTTGGTATCCATTAACAACGGTATGTAATATCGCAGTTTACTTCTCTAGGGAAGAAACGTGATTGGCTCAATTAATAATATAAAAGTGTTACGTACTTAAAATGTTATTGAATAATACAATATAATTGTACTGTATCACACCTATTTCTCACGTTCATAATTGAGATGTATAGTGCTTTAACAGTTGTTACAATTATCAACATTAGCCATAATTAATCATATCTGTAATTAATATGCAGTGTGAAACTGTTATTTAAAATGTCTGCCAATAATTCAGACAAAAATAAAAAATTGCAGTAGTTTTATCAACATTCCCTTGCTATCAAACAATTGAACTCTTCAAACCAAGATATAAATTCACACGAAATATAAAAAAGAATTAAACATAATTATTAGTACAGGAGTGAGCAAAATTATATACGCAATTCGTGAAGTAAGTACATTACTAGTCTCGAACTTATTTGCTTGTCCTCGCTAAAGCTCGGGCTCAAACACGTCCTCGATTAGTAAGGTACTACTTACTTCCCTTGTTGCGTACATAACTATTAATGCATTATATATATATTTGAAGCCAGCTCGAAGATAATAATGTGTTCAATAATTGTGTTTTCAAATAATGATTTTGCTGAGTTGTTTACTAAAAAAATTAATAACATATAATGTTGTTTATAATATACAGTTTGATGTGTTTCATGTTATCTCCACTAGGGTAAATTCTCATAATATTGCGATCCTATTTAAATATTCCCACGCCAGATGACAATAAATAATAATATATGACCTAGTTGCACTAAATAAACATATTAAACATAACTACACAATTCTGATTTGTTTTGAAATATCGCCGTTTACATTAAATTAATATAAATATTTTAAAATACGTATATTTCAAATATTATTTTTGAGTGAACAGCTTAATTTTATTCGTTAAATAGTTCTAACAAAAACCACACTTGATTTCCAAAGCATCGATAAATTCACGAAGTTACTTATGGATGATTTGGAAATCATTCGTGACATTACGTATGATAATGAAGTATTAGTAGGCGATAGCGAAGAGATACCAATGACCAGCAAGCATATGCTATTGAGTTACACTAAGAAATTTGGTTTAGGAGTTAATATAAATAGAAATAAATATATCGTTATAAGTAGAAATAAATTGCATAATCGTAACGGACAGTTAAAGACAAATCAAGGAAATTTTAAAGAGGCTATATTAAAATATCTAGATGTAATAATTACAAACAAGAATGAAATTCTCTAAAAAAACATGAAGATGAAAATATTTAAATTTGTTTAATGGAGGAGAAACACGTACTCTTACTTCAAGGGAGGAGAAAATATTAGGATTAATTGAGAATCAGGTTCTAAGGCAAATGGTCCAAAGATATATAAACCGCTAGGAGAATGGAGAAGATACATAGGAGGGAGGTACACGATGTTTATGGGAAACCTGATGCGAAAATAACAATTAAGTTTCATAGACTGAGGCGGGTAGGACATATGGCACGAACGGGGAATTGAGTGACGGGTATAGAAATTTCTTGCAGGAAAACCATAGCGAAGTACCCAGAAAGTAGGCCCAGAATGAGGTAGGAGTATGAAATTTAATATGATTTGAGGGAGCTAAAATATACAGTGG
Organism: Diploptera punctata; assembly: GCA_030220185.1. Classification (NCBI taxonomy): domain Eukaryota; kingdom Metazoa; phylum Arthropoda; class Insecta; order Blattodea; family Blaberidae; genus Diploptera; species Diploptera punctata. Next base: position 18,002 of record JASPKZ010004256.1, on the reverse strand, counting down.
GTTGTTGGAAAACCAAAGGGAAAATACCCAGTAGGTAGACTAAGAATTACGGGGGAGAATAATATTTAACGTAATTTGGCGGAGGTAAATTATACAGGGAATGATTGGATTAAGTTAGTTCTGGAGGTCTATAAAGAGAGAGTTGTAAGTAATTATGGAGTGCCTGGATTTGAAGTTTCCTTCATTCTCCATATTTTACATCTAATATGTACCGAAATATCTCTGAAAGATCTTATTTACGTATCCCTTCAATTTTAAAACTTTCTTGAGTCAATATAATGTTCTTAATTTAAGCATACAGGGGAAAAAAACAGCAAGTCATTTTTTCCTTCAGACCTAGAAAAAACTTTTAGCAATAGGCCTACATCATCCATACTTACTTAACAGAATGATAAACTTTAAAGGTAAATAAACTCATGACTAAACTGTGCTTTTTACTGTTTCACACTTCAAAATGACAGTGCTTTCCATGGAGAATCTTATGACACCTTAAACTCCATTTCGACAAGATTCTTCCCTGTACCATTCGATTATTTTTGAGTACTCTAACTATTTCAGTATTTTAACTCCCGGATTTTCTTTTCGCATATTGAACTGCCTAAGTGATAAGTTGTGGGTTTTTAATTCGTAGAATCCAAAATAAGGTCAATTTCGCTGCATTATTATGATTACATTCTGTAAAAACATATTTGACAGAAGCCAACAATAAGTTAACGCAATCTCGTAATTAGTTTTCTGGGAATTTATCACGCGGCCAGTTTGCAGAATGCTTTAGGCTATAAGGTGAATCCATTCCATTAAGCATTCTACTGCTAAAACAACTCTTCTTGATTATATAGAAAGTCTACCCATTTTAGCAAATAAAACATACATTAAAAATAATAAAATATAGGTACAGTGAGTTTCACTCGACCTGTGGCCGATAGCGGGAAAAGCAAGCATTCAGTCATCGACTCGCGCTGCCCACGCAGTGTCTGCTCAAGTGGCCGCAAGTCGAATGAACCTCACTGCATATTTCAGTACCTACATTTTTGCTCTATTTAGATTATTTCTTGTATACATTGCAAATGTTTCAGGAAATTAAACAATGTACCGATTGAAAGGCAGTTTCGAACGATAAAACACAGATGGATAACAATAAATATAGGTTATACACAAATACAACATTGAAAACCGGAATTTAACAAGCCATATTATAAACACTGCCTCTTTCTTGACGAGATTAGGATCTGGAAGCAAATGTATAATTAAAAAATATGTAAGTCTGTCACCCAAGAGCTGCGTGAAATAAGCGAATCCCTCAGAAAATATAAATTATGGTCCGATTTTTCTGGTTTACGGAATATATCTTTATTTTGTTAAATTAAAGAAAATCAATTTCTGATGCTATCTTATTTTAACGTATCGAGCTGGGGTGAAAACAAACCTACCATAACCCTTAATTGTTACCTTTTGAATATTGTTGTATAATTTGGCACAAATTTAACCCTTAAATAGGCAATGTATCATATAGGATATATCACTTGATTTAATTTATTCAATATTTTTAATAAAACAGAAGAGAACAAACTAGAATAAATCATATTGAACATGTCTGAATATTAATCCCTGAAAGTAGTTAATAGTAGTAGTAGTAGTAGTAGTAGTAGTAGTAGTAGTAGTAGTAGTAGAGTAGTAGTTGTAGTAGTAGTAGTAATAATAATATTAATAATAATAATAATAATAACAATAATTTAAATTAATTCGTTATTTCAGTCAAATATTCAGTTTTTTTCAATAATTTGTCGACGTTTCAATCTCCTTGTGCGATATTATTTACAAGATATTTGACACTTCCATGGATAACTAGAAATGTCAAATGTCTTCAAAATGATCTCGCACAAGGAGATTGTAACGTCGACAAATTACACTAGCCAACAACAAAAAATCATCAGAAATGTAAGTAGGTGAAATTTACTAGAATCGATTGCATATTTCAAATATGTAATCTGTTTTTCCATAGCATGTACAGTTTTTGAGATAATTGGATGAGATGACAGACCGTCATCCAAGTGGAAATTGTGTAGATTTCAGAATATAAGCTTTCTAAAATCAGATTGAATTCCTTATCTACATAATTGTTAAAACAAATCCTATATTTTTTAATTCCCATGACACTCCACCTATTATGCCATATTATTTTATCATAAGTAATGCCACGAGCGATTTCCAAATTATCTAGAGAATTTGGAAATCAAGATTGGCATTTGTTAGGACTATGTAACGAATAAAATTAAGCTTATCACTCACAAATAATTATTTAAATATAGTTATTTTAAAATATTTATTATTTAATGTTAACGGCGATGTTTGAAAACACATTAGAAACGTTTGTTATGTTTCACTTGTTCATCACTGCAACAAGATCATATTATTTATTGCCAAAGGATCGCAATATTATAAGAGTGCACCCTAATGGAGAAAAAATGAAACATATCAAACTGTTTATAACCAACATTATAGATTATTCATTAATTGTTATATCATCATCCGTATCATTATCATCATCATTCTTCACCGGTGTGGAAAGCAACGGGAAGCTACCACACATATAATTCCCTAGTAAAGCTGTAAACCATAGCATATAATTGTTATGATTGTAGTCAAAGACCTGCCCTCGGGCAGAATTACTATGGATGGAATTAATTTCTGATGTTCTATGATGTAAATTATATTTTTCTGGAACGTGAATTCCTGGGGAAAAAATACGTTTAAGAAAGTGCAAACAGTGGTTTCTTTTTATTGTGGCATAGTCAATTACTACGCATGTTTCCTGTTATATCCCGCAAGCAGTATCTGTTTGCATTCGTGCACTATACAGGGTAATTCACGAATAGTGTTTGCTATTGTTATATTACAGTAATATAATGTACGGTTAAAAACTATAATATAGTTACCTTGTAGGTCCGTCTCCTCAACTTAATTTCTTTTAAAACTCTGTAGGCCTTTCGGGACTAGTCCCATCATTAGCAGAATGCACTAGGTCTGTTCTTGTTGACCCTTGTTGAAGCACTGACTTGGTTGTGAGAATTTTGTACAGAGGATTGTGTGGATTAGGTGTGTATTAATTGAGAATCAGGTTGCTGTTGATTTCTCTTAGGATTGCGATTTCCTCCAGTATATTTATTCTCATTGGAATGTTTTCTCTATGTACTATTGTGAGGGTGTTATCGATGTTATGCATATGGTGTCCAGCTTGAATTACATGTTTTGCGTAACTTGATTTTCCTCCATTGTAAACGAAATCTCTGAAATGTTCCTTGAATCTAATGTTGAAGCTTCTGTTAGTTTTCCCAATGTAGAATTTATTGCAGTCTGTACATGTTAATTTGTACATGCCTTTATTGTCGAATTCATCTATTTCTTCGATGTTGTTGTTTATTAAATTGTTTAGTTTGTTGTCAGTTCTGTAGGCTATATTAATATTCTTATCGAGCTTTTTTAGTGTGTTGGCTAATTTTAATGTGTTGTTATACGAAAACCATTTATTTTATCATGAGTTTGATACTTGAAAGATGAATCGCATAATGTTATGAGTATGCGGAGGCACTTAGGAAAGTTTTTTATTCATTTGTAGAAAAGATACAACATTGAGCGCTGTTACTTTAAATGCAACTTTCTATTTTATTTTAGATGGAATGAAATATGTATTTATTGGCATTACAAAACAATTTGTATAAATTAGTTATGCCACATAAGAACAGTTCCTGCAAGATGTTGAATTAGCAGGAGCAGACGCGGTCCGCTTTACACATGGGCTGTGTACCAATGTATATATTTCCTGTTTTAAAATGCCTTACCATATTACTACAGGAACAGGCGTCTAATCGCCAGATAGATGTTTAAAAGTGCAACCGTTATTCTTTACGCATTCTCGAATACGTCTCCAAAAGGATCTTTTTACGATGACTAATTGGTGAACTGAAATGGACTGGCATGCTTCCCTGATCCGATGTTGCATATCGTCAAGAGTGGTTGGTTCCGTGGCATAGACATGTTTTACATATCACCGTACGAAATAAAACAATGGGGTTAGTTCGGGTGATCTTGGAGGCCAGTCATGAGGACCTCTCCTACCAATCAATTTATTAGGGAAAGTCCTATTAAGCACACGAACTGCTATATTACTGAAATTGGCTAGATGACCAATTTGCTGGAACCACATCGTCTTCTGCCGGGTATGTAAATCTACTTCTTCCAATAGCTGCAGTATATGGCGTCGCAGAAAAAGTGTATAGCTTTGTCCTGTTACATTTCCGTCCACGAAATACGGCCCTATCATGTAGTTAACTAGAATCCCACACCACACATTCACTGACCACCTTTATTGATAAGCAACCGTGAGGATTTTCCGTTGCCCAGTAATGTGGTTTACCTCACCACGATTGGTAAAAGTAGCTTCATCTGAAAACAGTATGAATGGTAACAAATCTTCGATACCAGGTGTTTGAATCCACTCAAAAAATTGCAATCTACGATTGAAATCAGGTCTATGCAGTTCCTGGGCTAACGATGTGTGATATGGGTGGAACGCGTCTGTATGTAATATGCACCACACCGCCGACTGACCGATATCCGCCACTGCAGCAATATCAGGGGTACTTACGTGCGGGTCTACTACCAAAGCCCCCAACACAAAATCTACATTTACTGCACTAGTAGTAAGTGCACGTCTTATATAAGGTTTCCTGTCGATAATTATATTTCCTAAGTTTTGTTCTACCCTTCGAAACGTCACTGGTACATGATGCCGTCTGTCAGGATAGCGCAGTGCATATACTCTGTTCGCTTTTTCTCCATTATTCTGGCATTTGCCCAAAATAAGCAACATGTTGACTTTTTGATTTCTTGTGTAGATCGTTTCCACTAAATCAAATTGAAACTTGTATGCATACAGTAGGAAGATACATTAGAGGCGTAAAGATTGAAAACAACCGCATGCTAGCGCTCAGAAAGATGCGCCGTAGACCAGACGAGTCACGCTGTGCTTCGAGGGGTTTATGTTAGTCTTTACCCAATAGTGCGCTCGGTTTCGCGATAAAACACGGATAGGACACCTGCAACATCTCCGACCAAATACTCCCAAATATGACTCAGAAACGGTATCACGCTGTTCTGAAACTGCTTTATTCCTGACTGATTGTACTCTACAGTATTTCCTTCTGCTAAACAAACACGTGCAAATATGAACAACTCAACAGAAAGACATTGTATCGATGAACTTTACGTGTTTGTGTGATATGCTGTTTTACTTTTGTTAAAATTTAATTTTAGAAAGTGATATTTTGAGGTAATTTTAATTATATTATTTTTAGTCTGCTCAAGAACAAATTAACATTAATATTGAGGTAAGATGATCAGACTAAAAATAATATAATTTACTTTGTTATTTGTTTACATTCTGAAATGATACATTATCCAGAACGTAGTTAACGAGGTTAACGGTTATACCAAGTCGCTGAGACCGTGAATGAAAGACGCAACTTTCGGACGGGGCGCTAATATTAGCCGGTAGCGGTAGCAGTATCAGATGTCAACTTTCACACTTCTGTAACACGTTAACCAATAGACATAGAAACCTCATTCTAACGGCAATGTATTTCTTTTTCAAGAACACTTCGAACGAAGGAAACACACTGTGTCCTGATCGCTATTTAAAATCATAACGTTTCGATTCCAGAAACTCAATACGAATAAACATCAAATGTGCTGAACATCTCCACATAGAGGAACATCAACCATTCACGACTGTTTTCAGTCACATTCATTTCACACTAGTGTCCATAGGTTTCATATCATGTGACGAAACGTGATTCGGTGAATCATGTATTTCTTTTCCTAATTCACATTTCATTTATAAATAGGATTCCCATACATTGATCACCGAATATGTCTAGATTATATAACACATTTAATAAAATATAATTGCTTAAATGGGACTTTGGGAAGACATTTTGGAAAATTAATGCCAAAATATATTCAATTCAGATTTCATAATATAATATCTCAACCATCTCAATTTTATGTTAGTGGGTAATGGGGACGGGGCTATGACCACGGTTAAAAGCACAATCAACACATCACACAATGAGATTTTGTATGGTCAATAACAGGAATTTTCTTCATAGACCAAATTAGTAGAAATGTATATTGGAACTCAATTAGGTGTTGAAGAAATTACTGCGAAAGTCCAGTTTCATCAACATAAATGGAGACAGCACGTTCTTAGGGTACTAGAACATCGTATACCAAAACATTATTAAATTATCACCCTGCAGAAAAGAGAGACTTAAGTCGACATCATCGCCGGTGAACGGATCAGCTCCAGTTGTAGGTCACAGACGGGGATAAACTCACATCTGTGTTTTTGGCATAATAAAAAAATATGTCTTTAAAGGAATAGCACAAAACAGTTCTTAACTATTGCCATTTACTTTTTTCGATGATCCAAGTAACTCCTATGTATTTTGATTTCACTGATACCTTATCTGTACAAACTGGGCATAAATCTAAAAACAGTATAATTTATTCTCAAGTTCAGATGTTCCGCCTGAATTTGGACAACCCGTTAATCCCAATTCTTTAAATACAAGGTGTTCGGAGATTCACACTACCAACTTCTAGGGCTATTATAGGGGACAGAATAGGCAATATTCTCTAATAGGAACCCATGTCCCTCAAACGTAACCCTTCTCCCCGTGTACAACCATTACAATGTGTCGGATTTACCTATGTTGTTTTTGCAACCCCTGGGCTCCAGGAAAAAAACAGAGTCAGGATAGACTACCGACGGCGGCGAAGTTCGTTCCTAAGACATGGTAAAAGGATGTACAGACTTGATAGAATAAGAAATGAGGATATAAGATAAGAATTGAAAGGACAAAGACAGCCTTTATTGGTAGAAGTTCACGACTTACATACATAAATGGATTGAATCATATGGATGAAACGATTAATGAGAGATATTCATTGTTAGCAAGAAATTATCAAGCAAGAGGAAGACGTGATGTTGGAAGACCTAAAAGACGTTGGGATGATGCATTATGAAGTCGGAACGGGCAATTGCCTAATCCCTGGAGTGATGATGATCATGATGATGTTTTGCAACCGGATAGGCAGTATATGACGTCAGAAGATCGGCTGATTGCACATGAAGTTTACCCTGATGACGTCAGAGGAATCACTCTTTATGGCACGTGACGTCCTAACTCTGCTGTGGTCATCATTCCTGGAGCCCTATTCACGTACCTGTGCATCTTCCATCAACATGATTGAGTACACGTTTGCAGAATACGCGGACATGATGTTGGTGTATGGCGCAGTGGAAGGGAGTGGAAATACAGTTAGATATTCACAACACTCGACTCCATCACCAGAATTGCGCGACGTCTCCGAGAATGAGGTAATTTTACCGTCGACATGAAGGGCTGTGGTGCTCCAAAGAATCGCCGCATCCCCGAATTGGAAGAGGCTGTACAGCACTACGTTGAACAGGACGTTCAACAAGTACGCGGTGAGAGCGATGGATGTTTCTAACAGCATAGTGTGAGAGGTTCTGCAAGAGCAACAATTATATCTTTACCACCCGCAAAGGGTAAACGTCACGTGCCATCAAGCAATCTTTTATCACCATATTCTGCCTATTCGGTTGCAAATTAACACCGGCAAACCCGACACATTTTACTAGCTTTAGCATGGAAACGGCGTATTTCCGGATATGGGTTCCTATTCAAAATATTGTCTACTCAGTCCTCTGTTATCCATCCATCCATAGTAATTCTGCCCGAGGGCAGATCTTTCACTACAATCATAGCATTTTCATGCTATGCTATGCAACGTTACTAGGGAATTATAGGTTTGGTAGCTTAACGTTGCTTTCTACACGTGAAGGATGATGATGATAATGGTAAGGATGATGAATGATGGCCGAATGATTTTAGGGGACCGCTGGGCCCTACGCTTCCTGACATTTGTCTTACAGGCGAGGAAAAACTCCGAAAGAAACCTCACTCAGGAGACTGTCCAGACCGGGAATCGAACCCAGGACCGCTGCGTGACAAGGCAGTACGCTATCTCGAGACCACAACGGTGGACAAAACAGGTTATAATAGATCTTTTTTTCTTATAAACAAGTTACAGATAACAACAAATGAAAACATCTTGGCATGTAATTTTGTGTATTTCTTTTTTCTTGTAGTTTAATTTACTTCTGAAGAGTAGAACCTTAATGAAAATATTTCTGACTCTCAAAATAAAAAAAAAACAGAGGGGGATTAGAGAATGCTTACTAAATGGTATGCTTGCCAGTGCTGTATTCCTAAGAAACATGTTCTTTCCTCATATTTTCCAGCCAAGAATTAAACTTTTAGCAAAATGTAATCTATGAATACCATTAGAGCAAAATACTGGAATAACCATTACATAAATTCCTTCATGAAAACCCATGCCTCACGCCTCCTTTTATACTTTCTAAGAGACACTCTACTTTCATTCGAATATATATCTAGAAAATATTTTTAAAATAAACTAAAAAGACATATTTATTACTAAGTTTTTCTCTTCTTATACTGTTGTATGCGTTATCTATGTTACCCATTTATCATTTTTCTCCATATTATGTTTGTAAAAAGAATATAAAAAAATCGCTCTTTTTTAGTTGGTCGCTATTAGTGTTCCATGTTTCCCTTAGATGTCAGCACCTCCGCTGCTCATAAAGATGACCGGCTGCGTTCCATTGTTATATTGTATTCAGAACGTTCTAGAGGACTTTCCCGTTTATTCCACACTGCGGATACTTTGGCACGATTTTCTATTGTCTTCATTACTCCATACAAGAGAACGTATTAGAAGCTAAATTTTTAAAGGGAAGTTTTCATAAAAATTCCCTCTTGTGTTATAACCATAGAGAATAAAGCTAGAAGAGAGATCTTCACTTCTTTATACGTAGTATTTAAGATTTATATATACTGGTCTGCGCTTAAAAATGAAATATGCAAATATCTAAATAATCCCCCATATTGTAATCGAAGCACGCGCATCCTCTAAATATAGACATTATGCTTTAAAATTTACCCCCACTCTCTCGAAATAATACTCTGACTGCAACCGTACATTAAAATAATCCCAACATTCCAACCGTCGTAATTAGTTGCTAGAACATTCTTTAATTTAATGTACAATATATTTATAAAAAGTTAAATTTTATGACCGGATTTTGAAGAAATGAATCTATAGAGAATGTTCTCACGAAACTATTTAGAAAACGTTTTACAAATGTTCACTATTTCTATGCAGTAGATCAAGACTTTGAAATGGTGTCCCGCGGGCCTCATGCCGCTCTCCAAACCATTTCAAATTGTTCGCGAAGTTCTCGATTATTGTAATCTGATTTATTCTTATTTTTCCATTAAACATATTTGTTAATGAATTTTTAAGAGCTGTTATTTTTATTGTGCATTTTTGTGGTCTCGAGGTAGCCTGCTGCTTTGTCACGCAGCGGGCCCAGCTTCAATTCCCGGTCGGGACAGGCTCCTGGGTGAGGTTTTTCGGGCTTTTCATCACCTGTAAGACAAATGTCAGAAAGAGTAGGATCGAACGGTCCCAGAAAATCATCCGACCATCATCATCATCGTCCTTATCATTACCATCATCATCATCATCGTCCTTATCATTACCATCATCATCATCATCATCATCGTCCTTATCATTACCATCATCATCATCCTTCACCGGTGTGGAAAGCAACGTGATGCTAAAACACCTATAATTCCCTAGTAAAGCTGCAAAATTACTATAGCATAATGTATTAAACTGTTAAGCATTGTCGGCCAGTATGGGACCGGTGCCCACCCAGCATCGTGAAGGATTTGGGTAGCTACAATAAGTAGCGATTCCAGGTTGAGAAAATCAGATATAACGGCTGGGGGACCCGACGTGCTGACCACTTGACACTCCTGCATTGGCTTTTGATTGTCTACTTCTGTGATTAACACATATGGACGTGAGGCCAGCAGCCGGCTGGTAGCCAAGGGCCTTCTAGGCCTCTCGTGCTTGGAGTAGTAGTAGTTAAGCATTATATTAATAATTGTACATTCGAAATTAGCTTAATTCTGTATTTATCGGTTCAGTAATGTGACAAACACGTTCATCGAATGAAAAATCCCTAGTAGCGAGAGAAAGTTTTTTATGTCACCATGCCATGTGACCAAGAAAATGCAAGGTTAACAAAATGATTTCCTCCTCCTCTGTCCCTCTTCAGTGCGATTGTATTTTCGAATAGTATAACCAAAGTGCACTTGGTGCATACAATTTTGGTAGACGAATGTCTTTAATTTTAATTTGCGGCCATCCCCTGCTTAGAAACTGCATTTATGATCATCAATTTCATTATGATTGTACATCACTGCAGTAGACAACGAAAATTGGAATGTGGGTCATGCAGAACCTGCACTAACTGGCTCACTCTATTCAACATCATGTACTAACAAGGTATTTATTTTTAAAAAATCCGGTAACAATTTAAATCTGAGAGACTCAGTTTACGGAAAACGGAGAGCTTGGTTCTTGAATACCGGTCTAAATGCTAGCTAAACAAAATCAATCATGTTCAGTAATGGGACGGTCTATGGCAGAGCAGAACGATGAAAATATAGCGATCAAGTACTTCAGAATGTAAAACACTTTGAATATTTTGGCACAACATTGAAAATGAACGAAAAGTGGAAGAAACATATTGATACAGCAAAATTAAATGGAACGGTCAACTTAATAGATTGCTCAGTAATCTGAATCGAGTGCCTGATATTCCAGTTAGTACGTTAGAAAAATGTATGGAGCGATAGTGAGGCCAGTAATGCACTATGGCAGTGAGATTTGGAGTTTTAAAAGAATGGGAACGCTAAATAAAATATATACTAGCTTTCTTAAAGGCTTAGTAATACTGTAAAATCTTGTATGAATTTTGGTCATTTCAGAACGACAGAATTTAAAGTTCATGTTCTCAAATATTGATCGATGCTAAACCAAAGCGAACAGACAATATTTAGGGTCAGTTTCACCAACAGAGGTAACGGTAATACGCCACTTTTCCCCATATATAATAAATAGCTTAAACTGGCGTAATACAGTTACCTCTGTTGGTGAAACCGACCCTTAGGGTAATTTGATACGACCACCAAATTAGGAACAAAGAAGAGATATTTTGAGCAGACGAGATCAGGAGGAAATTCTAGTAGTAGTAGTAGTAGGACTTTATTAGACAAAAGTAAGATATTTACAATGTTATTTACAAATATGAGTCGCACGGGCAGTAAGCCGTACGTGCTTTTGACAGTCCAAAAGATTGGTGTGGGTTCGGTATGTGAAAGGGGACCAAATATCGCAAGAATGTGTGGAGAAAAATAAGGAGACACTAGGATATGAACCAAAAAGTTGTTATCGCTGATTGTACGGGAAAACGTTTACTGTGCTTACAAAGAGACCTAAAACAAGTTTGGGGAAAACAATTATATATATATATATATATATATATACAGTTTAGGATTTAAAGAGGACACGCTTGGTTTAGTTTGGGGGGAATTTCTAATAATTACCGACGATAACGATATGTGTAATATACGGAGAATTTAAAGAGGAAATACATGTATTAGAAGAAAGTAACGATTTTGATTACTCTGCTAAACATGAATTTTTGTCTCATGAGTACCAATAGTTGTACATAATGCAATTTTATCGTGTTTTCAAATATGAATTCGGAATTTCTCCATCATCCACAATTTGTTTTATTTCAATTACAATTAATGGAATTAAATACATATTTTTTAATAATTTTTTTGGTCCATTTGTCCATTGTAAAATAAAACCAAATGAGCTTACTGAAATTGTTTCAGGTATGAAAAAGAGATATCAAGGCAAATGGATTCCTAATATGCTGCCCGATTATTGTTGGACCATCAAGAGGGATGCTCCACAGGCGGAGTATAGCAGAAAATCGTCATTTCTTACTTTCTAGGTAAGGGACTGAAAATCGCAAGAACACGTGTAGAAAAATAAGGAGGAGGTACTTAGATATAAACCAACAAGATACTATCGCCGAATGTACTGGAAAACGCTCACTGTGTATACAAAGAGACCTAAACACGTATGGGGAAAAGAATCGTATATACTCAACCTAGGATTTAAAGAGAGATCAGGGCTTGCTAGGTTTAGGCTAGCGGCATAGAAATTTCAAAAAATTAGCGACGATCACGATATGCGAATGTGTCCAGTGTGCGGGAACTTTGAAGATGAGATACATATATTAGGAAAATGTAATGATTTAGAATATTGGAGACGTCAGTTATTACCGGAAAGATTTCTAAATTCAAATCGGGAAAGATTGGCATAAGAACAACACTCATTCATGAATAAATAATAATAATAATAATAATAATAATAATAATAATAATAATAATAATAATAATAGCTTTATTTTACCTGGCAGAGTTAAGGCATTAAGGCCTTGTCTACCACTCAACCAGGTTTAAAAAAATATACAAAAGAAAAGTCTTAAATCTAAATTACAATATATATATATATATATATAATATATATATATAAAACGATTACAAGTTATGAATACAATACAATTAATATTTATAATGTATTTTGATTTACTCTAAATTTAACGAATTAAATATATAATATGTACAAGATATATAAAAAACGAGGAAAAGATTAATGACATAGTATAAAATTAAATAAATAGAGAAAAATTAATTATTAGACAACAGGTAACTGTATAAGCGTGACTTAAAGGTGCCAAGTGTGCGGCAACCCCTGATATCTTGAGGAAGGAGATTCCAGGAGCGGGCAGAGGCTACTGTGAAGGAAGTAGAATAGGAGGAAGTGCTATGAAGAGGAATTGTTAGCAGACTGCTATCTTGTGATCTAGTGTCAATATTGTGGTAGGAGGATAACTTCTCAAATCTGGACGCCAGGTAAGTAGGAATGTAGGAATTCAGAAGCTTGAAAAGTAGCGAAAGAGAGTGCAATTTACGTCTGTCAGTAAGACGGAGCCAAGAGAGGTTATTAAAGTGTTCGGAAATATGGTCATAACGGCGGATATTGAAAATGAATCGAATGCAAGCATTATGAACACGCTGCAGTCTCTGCGACAAGGCATAGTTTAGATCATTATATATAATGTCACAATAATCGAAGTGTGGTAACACAAGATTCTGCACTAGGATTTGTTTTAACGAAACTGGGAGAAAATTCTTTAAACGTCTAAGATAATGTAAGATGGAGAAAGTCTTTTTACATATGTGTTTCACTTGTGTTTGCCAGGTTAAATTTGCGTCTAGATGTAGTCCAAGATCTATTACTGAAGAAGAATAAGGGATAATTATATTATTTATAGTAATGTTTGGAAGTGTAGATATGTCAAAGGTTGTAAGCAGTCTTTGTTGTCCCATTAGAATTACTTGTGACTTGTTAGGATTTAGATTTAGACCGATACTTGAAGACCAGTTAAAGATGGATATGAGATCGTCATTCATTTTCATCAAGCTGTTATAGAGAGAATGAGGAGGTGAATGTAGGTAAATTTGGAGATCATCAGCATAGAGGTGATAACGGCAGTGCTTTAGTACAGTTGGCAAATCATTTATGTAGATTGAGAAAAGAAGAGGTCCGAGAACACTGCCCTGGGGGACTCCAGCCGGCACGTTACGCCAAGTCGAAGATCTAGAGTTTAATGAAACGTATTGTTGACGACCGTGCAGGTATGAGTCGAACCAGGATACAGCGCTGTCAGACAAATGTAGGTGCTTGAGCTTTATCATAAGTAAGTCGTGGTCTACTGTGTCAAAAGCTTTGCTGAAGTCAAGTAAGGTTAAAGGAGTCAATTGACGTCTGTCCACGGCTTCACGAATATCTTCGGTAATTTTTAGCAAAGCTGTGGTTGTGCTATGACCAGATCTAAAGCCGGATTGATAAGGATCAAGGAGGTGATTTTCTTGGAGATAATCAGTCATTTGCTTATGTACAATATATTCCAGGGCTTTAGATAATGTCGGAAGGATGCTAATCGGTCGGAAGTCATTACAGTTAGTAGGTGTACTTATTTTTGGTATAGGCCGAACTCTAGACTGTTTCCATACAATAGGGAAGATAGAAGTTATAAGGGAAGCATTGAAAATATGAGTCACTGTGGGTAGTATAATGTCAATGATTTTATTTAGCATTAAAATGCTGATGTTATCTGTTCCTTGCGCATTGGATTTAATCCGCTTGAGTGCTTTTTTAACGTCTATAGGCGAAATGTCGTAAAAGTAAAATTTATCTCTTCCTATATGTGGGGATGGGGATAAGTCTTTAAGAATGTCTATTTTAGTCTTGTTGTCTGGAGGTGTCATGGGTATTGAGGTAAAATGTTCATTTAAGTCATCTACAGAAATGTCTATAGAGTCAGTTGAGGGATTCAACTGTCTAAGTCCCATTGCACGGAGATTTCGCCAAGTGTCCCGTGCACTTATTTCAGGTCCGATTATACTGTGGGCGTGTCGTAGTTTGGCATTACGTATAGTTTGTGTAGTTGTGTTTCTAAGTTGTTTGTACAGTTGCCAGTTCTCGTCATTTTTATGTCGTCTGTATGTTCGGTATGCTTTGTCTCGTTTTGACATAAGTTCACGTATTGAATCATTCATCCAGGGAGCAGGGGAGCGGGAAAATCGTCGGGTTTTTACTGGTGCATGTCTGTCGTATAGTTGTAGTATCAGTGTATTAAATGTGTCTACTTTTTCATCAACTGATCTAAGATTCCATATTGAATACCAAGGTAGTTCTAAAGCGTCTGATTTTAGTTTAGTATCGTCTATGTTTTGTAAATTTCTGTACGTAATCAATTTAGAGCGTCTTTTAGGACATTGGAGTGAGTATTCTACGAATACAATGTCATGAGCAGATATGCCAGGAGCAGGAATTTGTCCATATGACAGTACTTTCTGTGGATGTGTAGTCACAATTAAGTCCAGTAGAGTGTCGGAAGTAGCAGTATGGTGTGTGGCAGAGAGAGGAACAATGGTCATATTAAAGCTTTGGAACATATTTTTAAGTTGTATGGCTGGTGAGTCAGTCTGAAGAAGATTTGTATTAAAATCGCCTGCGACAATAACGTGTTCATAATGAGGCAATGAATCGTTCAGAGCGTTTTCTAGATCCGAAAGGTGCCCAATTTTTGGAGGTTTGTATACAATGCATAAGAGACATTTTTTTAGACTGGCTTGAATTTCTACGAATAAGAACTCGGGGCGAGCGGAATATACAGAAGGGGACTTGTGGACAATTCTTGGATTAAGCTCATTTGATATAAAGGCACAAACTCCTCCACCTCTTTTATCTATTCTGTCATTTCTGAGCAGTGTATATCCGTCTAGGTGAACAAGGGACGAAGGTATGGATGGGGTGAGCCAGGTTTCCGAAATTAAAATGGCGCTCAGTCCAAGAGATGAAAATATGGTTTCAAACTCATCAAAGTGGGACAGAATGCTTTGTGAATTTACGTGAGCGATTTTAAGTGATGATTTATCAATAGAAAATGCATTCCTAAGTAGACTGGTAGTTGTTTTTGGAGGGGATGGTAGGGATTGAGGAATGTTGCTACCTGTGTTAAAAGCTGTCTGCACAATAAGAGGGTGATTGGAGAAGGTGAGTGAGTCAAGGTGTTGCAAATAATTCATCATTTGTCAGCTCAATGTTGCCAATAGCAGAAAGTAAAAATAAACTATGTACTGTAATAACTCTAATAAAATTAAAATAATTTAGCTAAACAAATAACTTAAAAAATGAAAATAAAACAAGTAAGTTGTCCTAAATAAAAAATAATAAACTTAAAACTTACCTAAATTAGAAATAAATTAACAATATAATTGTTAGCAAAGAAAAGACAAATAAAGTAAACATATTTTACACTCAGGTCCTATCTAGTTGATATCCGTAGAAAGATCTAATTTTGCGTTTTTCGCCATTTACTTTGGCTATGACGGCACCGTCCATTGTCCATACATTTTGAATACCGTATTTTTGTATACTGTCTTGTAGCAGGCGATAGCGACACTTCGTTAGGTCCTCGCGAACAGTGACCCCACTTCCTTTCAACTTTTTCTTGCTTAGAAAAACTTCACTGCGCTTGCGGTAACTAACAAATTTCACTATTATAGCCCGCGGTCTTTCAGCATTATTAACACCAACACGGTGACTTCTGTCAATGTCTGTCACTGATAGATCGACACCGATTTTTTTGGCCACCTCGATGGCTTTCTGGTCAGTGTCCTCTCCGGCCTCTTCTTTTACACCAAAAAAAATCTGAGGCATTGACGTCTCTGGTATTGTTCTAGATCGTCTAATTTATTTTCCAACACCTCAATCTTTCTGTCTTTTTCATCGAGGGTCTTTTTCAGATCCTCAATTACTTTAGTGTTGTCCTCGATGGTCTTCTGCAGTTCCGCCACTACCTGGTCCCGCAACATGGACACAAACACCTGCAGAGTGCTGGGATCCTGCAGCGCCTCTTTCACCACACGTTTCACTGCTTCCTCCGTAGAACTTGTCGAATCATTGTTTGAATTACGTGTGTTTTTACCCATGTTGTTAAATGTACACACTTTTGACACTAACTAATATAATTTAAACTTAAACTGACTACGAATATACAACTTTAACTATGAAATAACGAAGGCACCTGCTGAAAAGTAACTTAAAACCTGGAGCGTAACTTGTGCGTGTTAGTAGCTAGCCGCCAATGACACATATATGTTATCAAAATGCAATAATCGTTAATTCTTAATAATTATATACAAATTAATTAGTGTATAATGCTATTGTGTTACTATTTAATTGTATATTATTGTGTTGTTCCTTTATGTAATTGTATTGTTATTGTTTTTTTAGTGTATAATGCTGTTGTGTTATTATTTAATTGTAATATTATTGTGTTTTCTTGATGTAATTGTAATGTTATTGCTTTTTTTTGTTTATTGTTCTTTACACTAGTACCAATTATTACTTTATTGTAACGGACTGTCAACAGCACGTACGGCTTACTGCCCGTGCGTCCCATATTTGTAAATAGTATTGTAAATATCTTACTTTTTATCTAATAAAGTCCTACTACTACTACTACTACTTTTTAAGTGAGTCCGAATGTTCGAATATTGTGTAGTTACGAATGTAGAAAATATTAATGTGTTTCAAATTATAAATGCCTATCTCTCGGAAACCTTGCGTGATGGAGAAAACGCGATATCATATTAGAATTCAAGAGAACAAATACTATGAGAATAACATATTTTACTTTCTGAGACAAAAAAAATATCTTTTGTTGCTCCGTGGTATTGGAGGTGTCAGTTGTTGCCGGTGAGGTTTCTAAACTCAAATCATGATAGATTGGCATGCTACGAGTTAGTGCTAAACCCAGAAAATTGGATAAAGGTGGATAAATTACCTGATAAAACGCAGGAAAATAAGAAGATAGAAAAAACCAAGTGGTGATTAAAACAATATGTAAGCAAAATGTATTATTAAACTTAACAAAACTATACAACCCTTAATTAATGTATAATGTAGATCTTTTTAACAGTTTTATTAACACGTAAGGACAATAATAAAATTGTTAAAAGATCTATATGGCACAACCTTTACAAACCAAAAAAGTTCAAGACCAAAATTATGATGAGAGGAAGATGATTTGTGCATATTAGGGTTAGCAAAATTAGAAATTGGAAGAATTTAGCAACAAATAGAGATGTCAGGAAGGACATTCTGGAAAAAGCTTGGGCCCAAAACGAGCTGTTATGCCATATAAGATGATGATACTGTAAAACGTGTTTAATCCGGAACGTGAATAATGCGGAAATCTGTCCAAGTGAACAAATTTATAGTCCCGGCAAATAATAATAATTTTATGTGTATTTACTTTGTAGCAA
>JASPKZ010004255.1:0-25504 GCA_030220185.1 Diploptera punctata | reverse complement strand
AACATGACACGAATTGAGAATTGTCACAAAATGATGTGACGAAACCGGGGTTTGTGAGGAGTTATGAATATGAGGTGAGGAATAAAAAATAAAACAATGTAAAAAAACCTTTATGTCTGGGACACCCTAATCTGATACAGGAAAATACTCTCTGATAAGATAATTAATTTGTTCGCATGTAATATACAACAAGTAATGAATTTATTACTTGATTTTATTTTTACAGGGTCCCAATTTTTGAATTTTCTACAGGACTCATGATAGTTTTGTATATAAAGAAGTTACTCCTGAACGGGAAGATGGGAATCAGAAATAGCAGCCAACATTCATGCAGATCTCTGATGATGAATGTTACAATCTTGTGACTATTATAGAAAATGAACATAATGTCAAGTCTTGAGGTATGTTGTACCGCTTCTTATGTTGTGAATTGTGTCACAGTAGTATAAATACAGTCTGAAATAAGGATTCTTAATACATGTGCATTATCTCATTTTAAATTGTGTTTCTATACGATGGATTTATTATTTAGCCAATAAAAAAGGTGTGTGAAATGTAATTTAATTGATGATATTTAATCCGTTGACTCAAATTCCAGTTTGATGTGTCTTGATTTGAAATTGTTTAGATTTTTTTTCTTTCTCAAATTGCTCTTGCACAAGATAAAATATTTCAAAAACTTACTGTCCCATTTACTAACAGAGTATGGATTCATTCATCTCAAAGGACTTCGCACTGACACTCCCAAATTTCGAAGAGCATATGCATAGATGACATAACCTCAATGGTTAGCGCATCACTGAATTGCCAACAGCAAGGTTGGTGTTCGCTAGTAAGTGTTTTTCACAATGAAGTATGTTGTTTTGTTCATGGTGTGAAGATTTTAATTGGCTTGGCCATTTTTTCCCATGTTTCTAAAGAGATTTATTTCTGAGTGTTTGACCTGTCCATTTGTTATACAGCAAACTCCGACTATCCGTGCATGTATTATCCGGTTTGCAGATTCTCGGGCAGGACTCTTTTTACTGTACTTTTTAAAATACGTATTTGTATGTTATGAAAACATTTTTTCTTTTAAAGTGCTACTGTGACTGGCTTAGAAAAACTAGCACAATAGAGTAACCTTCACTTATAACCCCCTTCCCTGATGGTTAACGGGTACCAACAACATTCGAGAATACATACATTTTGGAAATTTCTGTTGTAGCGTCAGTGAAAGTTTGTGTTACAGATTGAATGAAGCTGTGGCAGTGGGTTTTCAATGGTTAGTAGTGTGTGGTCTCAGTGGTTCTAGTGTGGTCATCGGCGATTATTTGTCACGCTGGCTATAGTTGGATATCGGTGTTACTATGTGGGAACGCTGATTAATTATTTGTCATCGCTGGTTATAAGTTGGATATTGGGTGGTTACTATGTAGTTGTGCTGTTTATGGGTGCTGTTTTAATAACTGGTAACCAGAGTGGTCCAACCTGGAAATAGTCTAACTTTTTTTTGGTATTTACGTGATAAAATAAAATAATGATAATACGACTCACACCTAAATACATTTAATATAACATTTTATGAATATTTGTTTGATTTAAGTAGTGTTAAGTGGGTCAAACATTTTCCATCAACCCACAGTGCCAAAAACTTAATTGATTTTGTGTTTTTTTTTTATTTCTGTGCTATCTCGGTCCAATTAACACGATATTGGTGGGGAGTTTGTGTTGTCAGAGATATTCCTGTTGAATACTTGTCGTTTCATTAAAATTTTCATTGGGAATCAACCATTTCTATTTTAGGAAGTGTCAGGTAAGCAGTGATGCCTAGTAAGAAGAAGAAGTCGTACAGGGCTCCTGTATGGTCAGACCATGGGATGGTAGGTTGATATTTGCATACATTTTCTTTTTAGTATTCTATTATTGTTTACGGCTTTTTATGAATTAATTTTTTATTCTTGCATTTCTAAGATATTGTATTTATTGGGTAGCAAATGAGATATACTCCCTGTTTTTTCAATATTCTAGAACACTTTTTTTTTATGTATATAGGCAACATCAAACATAACTAGCCTATAATGTTTAGTCAAGAGATTGAATCAGGAATATGCACATCATTTCTTATTATATTTTCTCACCCATGAAAATATGGTCAAATGTTATATTTTCAGTTCAATCTCTTGATAATATTTTCTCATATTGATTAAATAATGACTAGTGCTATCTTCCATTGGCATTTGGAAACTTGAACAAAAATATTTGATATGATTTGCTGTTCACTGGTTTCTAAAGCATGTCTTGTTGAAGAACTTCAATTTGCCATCTTGTATCCCAGAAATGTAAAATCTTCATTTCCTAAGGAGGTGATTTCCGATATTTGAAAAGAAAAATTATACACTCAGACCTAGGTTTGAACCCAGGCAGTCTGAGCGTATAATTTTTCTCTTCAAATATAATTTATCCTTCAGTGAGAAGTGTTAAATTATTGATAAAAACATCAGAAGTGATTTCTGTTCATCACTGAATTCACTCATTGTAGAGCACACATCTTGGAGAGTTGTAGATATTTAGCATAGATGGGCACGTAGGCAGTCATGACTTGTTTGCAGTATGAAAGAGAGCAGTAGCTACTGGCTAGCACTAGGGTTGCTATTGGCGACACATCAAGACCATCAACGTCTACAGCGTCTTAAATACAACAAATAGTAGTGCATACTCATCCTGCTGATGATGGAAGTTAACTTCCGAAAGGCCTCCAAATAATAATATTTTTAAATACATTATTTTAAGAAAGTTGAGAATGATGGCACCTGCCAACAAGTACATTTTTAATTTTTATCTTATGACTATTCACTTCAACGGAATTTGATATGAATTTGATTAGTGTTGAGCAGTAGCATTTTTTTTAATACTCCAAGCGCGACAGGCCTAGAAGGCCCTTGGCCTACCATCCGGCTGCTGGCCTCACATCCACATGTGTTAATCACAGAGGTAGATGATCATCTAGCCACTAGGGGTGACATGTGGTCAGCATGTCGGGTCCCCCAGCCATTATAGCTGGTCTTTTCAGCCTAGAGTTGCTACTTATTGTATCTATCCAAATGCCTCATGATGCTGGGTGGACACTGGTCCCATACTGGCCAAAATTCCACGAGAAAATTTCTTCCTCCATGGGGACTCGAACCAGTGCAAGTCCCGTAGCTCTGCGCCAAGGCTTCTTGCCTTAACCACTTGGCTACGGCACGGGACAGCAGTAGCATTTAGCCATGAAACATTAGGTATAAGCCATGTATCCTTTAATGTATAACTCAAGTGTTTAAAAACACTTTCAATAAGAATTTATTGTTGCATATTTTTATTCATTGCTTTTTTTTTTTTAATAATTAGTTTTACCAGATGAAGTGAAAATTTATTATAGTTATTGCTGCAGGATTGTTGGTCTTTTTATTTTCCTAAAAGTCAAGTCTACTTTTCATTGTTTGTATGTTGAAATGTGGGAGAGATCCATTGAAAAGTTCTTCTGAAGAGATATTATTACATTAAATTCATGTTCAGCATAACGCTAGGTCAAGAGATGAAATTAAGCCCCTTTTATTGAAGATCTATGATATACATCTATCTATCTTCTTAGTGTATCCAGCTATTTGCTGACACATCAAAGTTCCACTACATTGTTCTTCATTTTACAAAAGATGGATATAGTGCCTGTTGTTTGTAAGCATATTCCAGCTGCTAGAGTCCAAAGATTGAGGAGTAGTCAGAGTATATTGTTGTGCTTTTTCCAAAGTTCCAGGTAATGATATACTAGTGATCTGGATGACCAACCCTGTCACACCATCACGGAACCAGTTAAAATGGAATTAGACAAAATGGATGACATGAGCATGGAGAAGTGGAGGAAATGACGGTGGCAGTGGGAAAATGTGAAAAACTCTCAGGAAAAATCAGCTCTGGTCTTATTTGTCCACCACTAACTGCATGGAGTGGACTATATATTAAATATATATTATATATTTTGTTATCTGTATATTATTTATTCAGTTCTTAGCTTGATAAAGTCAACTGTATTCCATTGTGATTTTAATTATGTTATCTTTGGATATTTTTATTCCGTAGAGGAAATCCTTGACTAGATATCTTAATGGGGCACTATTTTGTTTTTCCACTGATTCACTTTCATGAAGTCATTATATATATTTAATGGAGTACTATTGTAAAAATAGAGTACTAAAAATTGGGCATTTTTACATCACCTGACCCATAAGTCTTAACCAACAAGGTAGTTAGTTTAGCAGCAATCAGCGTAGCTCTCACATAGAAGTCATGTCCAGAGGAGTTACATTTTTTATATAAGTATTATTTTTAAATTTATTTTGAGTTGTATTTTGACTTACCTCATATTTCTTGACTCCTTTGCAGACTCGAGTTTCTTCACTGCATCTGTGACATTCTCAATGTGACACCACGGTTACAACTCCTACCTACATAACTTAATCATTTTTTTAATTTCATAAATTAATCATGGAAAATAATGTTATGAGGTTTTCAAGTTAATAACTAATAAATAGTAAGTCATGAAATCTCACCTCATATCTCCGTCATCTTCAAACACGATACGAAGATGAGAGGGGTACCTCTGAAACTGCAGTACCATGCTTGAAGATCACAGAGTTATGATGTGAAATTTCATGACTGGCTATTTATTAGTTATTAATTCTTTTAATATCTGCCACAAAAGACTGTGGTAGTATGCAGCAGATTTTTTTTTATTTTTATTTTGTAAAATAATGAAATAAATTTACAGTCTTCCAGAGTGAAAATTTACCTCAAGTACAGAGTTATGGAATCAAGTTTTAAATATCTCTTCTGCCTATCCTTATTCTTCCAAGCTTTTCAAATCCATCATTTCTCATATTGATTTCATTTATTTCAATCTCCCTCTTTACTTGATCTGTCTTATTTGAAATTTGCCATGATGGATCCTTGTAAAATTTCTTCTTTTATAATTTACATGAAAAATTGTATTGTAATGAAATAGACGGTAAGATAATAAAAGTTCAATAGACATAAGATGACTTATTATGGATGAATTATGAATAAAAACATCTTTTTTTTTTTGAGAATTTTCCTCATCATTGAGGGTTTTCTCCAACCAATCTTAGTAATTAACATGAACTAAAAAAAATAAATAAATAAATAAATGACTACGGACTTATAGACTATCAGTTTGCAACAAACAGTCACAATTTTCCCTTAATTAAGTTCTCCATATTCCTCTGTCCTCTGTCTTCATCTTTTACACCAAATTTCCCACATTGAATTTTGAATATTGTTCTCAGGTTGTTCTTGGTCTTCCTTTTCTGTTCCTTCTTTCAATTTCCATGCAAGGACGACCTTTGGTACTCTTCCATCCTGCATTCTTCTTACGTGTCCATACCATTTTAGCCTTTTTCTAGGATGGATTTAAATTAGTTGTTTTGTTCTGTTAATTATGTTTATGCTCCATAGTATAGAGTTTAACATTCCTATGGTTTTAAAAACATCATAAGATGACTATTTGATAATTCAAAGCAGATTTATCTGTAGCTATCCTCTCTTTTACCTCTCTATAATTAACAATGTAATTTCAGTGGTGAGATATCTTCCATATACACTTAGAACATTGGTTATGACGGATGGATGTTTTTCCACTAGACCACAGGATTTATTTGAGTGCTATTAAAATGAATATTGGTACAAAGTTGGTTTAATATCTTGCCTCTTCCTTAAATATTTTCTTGTACTATTATTTAATATAGACCAAGTTAATTTAGTTATTTATAATTAAAATTACAGAGGGAGGAACACTATGAGGTATTTAACATTAATGAATAAGTTGGAGATAATGCTTTAACATCTCACCTCATAAAGTTGTGTGTCTGCAACTTTATGAGGTGAGATGTTAAAGTATTTTCTCCAACTCATTCATTATTTTTCTTCTTCCTTCCAAGTATTAGGCCAAGGCCTGTTACGATCCTATAGAAAATTTTCCCTCCAGCATTTAATAGGACGGCCCAGAGATCTTCGTCCTCTTGGTTATATAATTATAAACAGCTTTGGGGATCAGATTTGAACGCATTCTTTCAAGATGGTGTTTCCAATTTAGTTGGTACTGTTTAATATATTCCAAAATTGGCGTAGTCTTCAATTCTTTTTAAGATATTGGTGTTTTAATTAATTTAGTTACATTTATTTGCCTTTAGTTGTAATGAATGGTATGCAGTTAACATGCCGACCCAATGAGACGTCTAGTAGGCAACTAAGGTATTAATAGAATAAAGGAGGTCAGTAAATTTTGCTTAGAGGCCTCTTTATTCAGGCTTAAGGATCTTTTACAAGCCTGAAAATCTTCACACTCGGGACCCTGGCTTGAAGTCCCTCCCAGAGGACTTGCTCCTTCTGACATGATAATTTTCTAGACTCATCTAGAATTAAGCTATGTATTTTTAGTTGATTCTTTCATTTTGGTTCATACATTTTTGTTTATATTGTATTTGTACACTTATTTTATATATATATATATATATATTTTTAACTTAATAAATGATTATGTTTTGGATTCAGTTGGACAGCTAATTCCTTGAGAGGATAATTGTACTTATTTTAGGAATTCACACTATGAGTAGAGGTCCGTGAAATTCGCGAGTCATGATAACACAAAATGCTCAAATTTTGTCATTTTCTTGTACCATTTCTTACCCCACTTCCCTTAACCTCAAAAAAAGCATTTATGAATTGCAAAATCCTACGATAACGCGAAATAATACCGAAATTTAAAATTCTCAACGAATTCCAGAGATTATTTTTTATTTTCATTAAATTTTCATAATGCATTTTTAAACACTGTTTTCGGATTCCATCTTCTTTTTAACTGCCATATGTGCTTCCTCCATGCACTCTTGAAAAGGGAAATGGTTGCAACACAGTTCACAACATAGAGGTAATATTTTCTGTCCTTCTCATGCTCAAATATGGTCTCTCCATAGATTTTAAATTCTATGGCTAACATAAATTCCAAGAAATATATTTATTTCTTGGTATGGTGAGTTGTGGTGAGTGATCGAAGGCGAGATTGATACCTGAGAATGCAGAAATACTCACCATGGTTGATTTTTTTAAAGGTAAATTTTGCTTACAAATTAGTGACTATGATTAAAATTTTATGCATTTTATTGTATTAAAATTGATATCAATCATACAAGCTAAAATTGACCTTAAACTACTGGATATATCATTCTTATTATGTTTAATATACTAAACTAGGATTAAAAAGACCCAAATTTACATTTTTTAAAATAATACCGCTAAATTCCGAATAACATTGAAATCTTGAAATTTTAAAACAAATTTTCCCTAAAAATAAAACCACTTTCACGGATCTCTAACTATGAGGTATATTCATTTAGGTAAAATTTTATCATTCACCTCATATTTTTCAATAATGAGAATGAAAAATATGAGAGTGATAAAATTTTACCTAAACTCATTGAAGGATAGTTTAATAAACCAAATAGAAAAACCAAAAGAGCTCATGGTTTGGGAAAAAGGTACATATTCAAAAAAAACAAGAAAGAAAAATTAATGAATTTAGAAATTTCTGGGAAAGTTGATTTTATTTTGGAGGTTCATCAAACCACTAACAGATGGAGTAAGAAGCCATGCTCCTGGATGACAGAACATCGATTGTGAAATTGCTGATGATGAAACTGGTCTAATTAGAAAACAGGATATGAGTGAGAATAAAAGAATTTAATTTTAAAGTCTAATTCATGACCTACCATTATGGGCAATGCAGTGGAATCAATTATAGTAATATACTAGAAGTCCCGGCCATGCGTTGCTGTGGCTAAGGTATACATTAAACATTTTAATTAAGTTGCTGTCTTTCAGTCAGATTACTTAAAACTAATACTTACACCGAAATTAATAATATTTAAAATAAAATAAACACTGAACACACCTTAAATTATGAAATAATCAATATTTGTTAATCAATTGAAATTCGCGGTTTGCAACAAAAAGCACAGCCATCTGGATCTCTCTTTGTTAAATACATAAACCAATTACCTTACCAAATTATAGCTTGGGACCCAGCTCCGTGTGTCTTGAAAGGAATTTGCTGACTCAGCTGTTAGTACTATGCGAAGCAGACTCCCCACACTTCCCCCTGCAAACACACAGAGCTTGGACCCGAGCTGTACCTTACACCGCCATCTGTTAGAATCGTATGGAACTCACAGATAATTATAACTCTTTGTTAAAATAATTAACAAATAATTTGCAATAAAAAAATAATGTGACTATAAATTTAGTTATTAAACTACCCTAAGTCTCAAGTTGGATCAAAACTGCACACAGTGTGCAAAATTTTATTAAAATCGGTTCAGTAGTTTAGGATTCTCACTCGCGGACAAACAACGTGACACAAAATTTTTATATATTAAGATTTGGTTAGATTATGGGTAAATGGGGGAACAGAGGCTAAATGGGATTTCTGGATCTTTGATCTGGTCAAAAACCCTGATGGAACTGATATTTAACCTCTGGGGTGAATTTCGGTGAAGTCAGGAGGGTCTTAATTTAGCCAAATCCACTGTCCTCAAGATTGCAAAAGAGAGAGTGGGGGTGTGAAAAGAAATGGGAAGCTACCACACCTATATATCCCTAGTAAAGCTGCAAACATGGCATGATGAGTCTTTCCACGGTAAAAGACTCCAGATGTAAATTATCTCCCCATTCAGATGTCTGGAAGGGGGATACTGCGGAAGGAAACATCATGCAGTCAAAACAACAGAAGAAGAGTTTGCAGTGAAAGACCTGCTCTTGAGCAGAACACTATGAATGAAATGATTGGGTAAATTGAAAATAGACCACAATGAAACATCCATCTATCTGTCAAATGCAGAAACAGAAGCATAAAAGTATAGAATCTGAACCATGAAAAGTGCAGCGGGTTGGTATTAGACAGATCACATGTACATAAACAAAATGGAGGACCTATGCCTTGTCAACAACAGTTTCATAGCAGCTGGACACAAATTTTAAACATAGACACTTTTGATATCAGATAGTTTAACAATACCATACTTTACGGACTGTAAGTCTCACATTAATTTTTTAGCAATTTAAAAAAAACATTTTTACCATTTTAAGGCCTTTGTGGAAAATCTCCAATTACTAAGCAAAATTTGTTTAAATAAAATTTTAGAGAGAGTTAATGAGTTTACTTATTTAGGATATAAACTCTCTTTTGTTGAAAATTTGGATTTACCAGAGAAAATTGTGAAAATCAACAAAACAAAGGGAATCATTAATAGAGTTTTAAAACCTTCATTAGTGCAAAAATCAACTCATACTTGTCCCGTGAAGGAGGACTACAATCCTCCTATTGGTCAGGCTTGAAGTCATCATAAATTAATGAGTCATTTTTTAACATCTTACCCCATATTTTATGTTTCTTCACACAAGGGAACTAGTTTTCGAGAGAAGGATCTCTCTCATTTTCAACCGACATTATGATTACCAGATTTTCGTTGGAATCTCCATTAATAACATTGCCATCTGATGTTGATTTGATGAACTTTGAGATGAGGTCACATTAATCAGGAATCTCGAAATTCATGGATCTAAATTTGTTCTTCTGAATATATATCTTCTCCCAAATTGTCAATTCTAAAGGTTTTTCCAAATGTTTTAAAAGTAGGGTTTCTTTTTCATTTTTATGATTCTCCAATAAACTATGTGCTGCAATAGCTGATTTTTCAATTTCACCATTTTTAATATTTCTGAAGTGTTCCTTAGTCTAAGTGTCCAAATTTCTTTTTGTTTTTCCTATGTATACTTTATTGCAGTCCTTAAAATTAATTTGATAAATTTAAGATTTTTTGCTATCTGGGGTGTTCAATTTCTTATTAGTTATTAATAGATTACCAAGGCTAAATTTATTTATCGGTTGCCAATGTAATATTGAATTTCTTGAAATTTTTAAAAAATGTATGTATTTCAGGATGATACGTAGTCATCAGCCTGGTTGGCCCCTCCATTAGATTGCTGAAATTTTCACTGGCTAAAAAAAGATAGTTCAGAGTGTCATGTGGTAAGCATGACCACACTCACTAATATTAGTTTCAGTTTTCTTAACTGGATTTCACTACTTTTCATATCAAGTAGCTATTCAGTTATCTTCACACCACATTCTACACCCTACATCAAAAGAAAAAAATGTGAGAAAGCTGGAAATTTGTATCTGTAATCCTTGGTTTGTTAATTATGGTAACTTTATTTTTGTCCAATGCCACCAGGCTGTCTTTTATGACATTTCTGACTTTCTCCTCTGGCACTGGTGGAATTGTAATCCATTTCTTTGGTGTTTAAACCATAGAGACAGCCAGAAAGATTAACATTTAAAAAATGTTAAAAGTTTGTAATTTACTGTAAATGTTTATGTCTCGAGTGAAAAGGATATCAGGAGAATATCAAGCAATTTAAAGAATGTTTTTATTAAAATGGTAAACATTTTATTGGAAGTAGCACAGCTACTTAGCAAAGGTATAAAACAAATGTTTGGGTTTAAAAACATACACAATAATCATTATGTTCTCCAAACTACATATAACTTTCCTTTTAGGTGACTTGTCTTCAAAAAACTTAAACAACCACATACATATTTCCAAACTACAATTTACCACACACTATGTTATATATTTTTTTAAGCTTTATCCAACCAGACTGCTCTGATACATTACATGGTATACATGTGGGGAAACTACCTCAAAATAGTGCAATATACAATTTCTATGATTTGCAGATATTCCATTCACACACAAAAAAAAATCATGAAACTCATGTCCCTTCAACAAATTAATTCCAGTTAAATTAGACAATTTGAATAAAAATTGTTCTAACAAAATTCAATCATGAATTATTGTTGTTAAGAAATAAATTAGACTTACATAATTTTTTTATTTTATCCTCCCAAACATCTTATTTACTTATAAGTTGCATTGGGTGGATTTCTCAACCGAAGTCTATGAACTACGACCCTGGTTTTCCAATTTTTTATTGTTTTCATAACACCTATAAAAATGACTGAAAATTCACAGAAACTGTTACAAAACAATAGACATGGTTCAGATATTTGCTTTTATAATTAACAACCATAGATTTTCAGTTGTTATGGAAACAATAAAAATGAGAAAATTGCGGTTGTGGTTTAGACTTCAGTTGAGAAATCCACTCATTTGATCTCATTAATGTTCCTGTAATTATTTTTTTTATTTTTGAAATGTACAGCATTTGGCACAATATCTTACTTCCTAGATATTATGAAAACAGCCATATCAAATATGTTAAAATTGATTGCAAAAATTAATTCAGAATACGTGAAAAATTAAATCTATATTTTTTAATTTAGAGGATTAAATTATTAAAACTGTTATAAAACATGTCTGTTCTCGCATCTTCTTACCCTAATTTTTATACAAATAATGTTGACGTATTACTTTAGGCATAAGTAACAATACTGGTAGTGTCAAAAATACAAAAATAAAACTGAATGGTATGTCATCTGAAGAAAGTGACCAACTCTCCCCCCTTTATTTAGCATGCTTCATTACTGATTTATATTACATACTATTGGCTGTTAATTCCCCATCTAGTACCATTATAAAAAACTATACTTGTGTCTAGTGTAATGTCAGGATGAGATGAGATACAGCCCCTTATTATGAAGGTCCATGATATACCAAGATGCCTATCGCATCAACTATTACAGTGGTAGATGAAATTGATATTCTAAGTATGGAAAAGTGGTGGAATATAGTTTATGACAGAGGTAAATAGGAGAATCTCCAAGAAAAAATTGTCCTGACTTTAATTTGTCCACCACAAATCCCATATAGAGTTGACCAAGATGCAAACTCAGAACTCAGAGATGGAAAATGAGTGTCTCCACTTGTGACATGGCGCCACCCACTAACAAAATACAATTGAAGGGCTTAGGGCAGTAACATGATAAGCCACATTCTGTTAAAAAAATGTCATTTTTTACAATGATAGCAAATAAATGTATTGAAATATCCATAAAAATAATTTGTAAGTGCGCCCAGTGATGAGTCGAAACATATAACTACACCAATGTATTAACAGCAATTCTGCCCAATTAGTATTTATAATTTTTTGAAAACATTAAAATCCTTATATCTCAGAAAGAACAATATATGGTTTATCATGTCATTGCCCTAAGCCCTTCAATTAAAAATCACAATTGGTTAACCCCTCAGCGTGGGAGCATGTTAAAGGAAATTTTAATATCTCCTCTATGAGATGGCAGTTCATAAAGCCTGTTTTCTTGGTATATTTTCATTAAGAATCATAATAA
The DNA here is from genome assembly GCA_030220185.1 of Diploptera punctata. Classification (NCBI taxonomy): domain Eukaryota; kingdom Metazoa; phylum Arthropoda; class Insecta; order Blattodea; family Blaberidae; genus Diploptera; species Diploptera punctata. Next base: position 13,104 of record JASPKZ010004255.1, on the reverse strand, counting down.
GACAAACGTGGTGCATGTCGAACATGCTCGATCAGCACTCCACAGGGAAGTAGTGTTTATTTTATGCGGGCACTGCATGTTATTCCACGCTGATGGGTTAAAGTCTATAGACTCAATAAATTGTTCAAACTCTTTCATATAATATAAAATGAATTGGTTTTGCATAACTGTTCACAAGCCTTTTCTCATTTTAATGCCGTGTTACATTTTATTCCTTTGTTATTCCTATTCGTTAACATCAACATATTAAATGTTTCACACGTCCATGTGTAAAAGTAAATCAATTTTTGTACCAATCTAATAACAAACTTTCAGCATTTTCATTGCATTATCTCCAGTAAAGAAAGCAGGTACATCATTTGGCTCAACTGCACTTCTGCTAGATTTTTCAGTTATATTGTTGTAAACTATAGCTCTTCTCCTGTATTTACTAGCATTATTTAATATTTTAAAACTTTTTCAAACACATTTTTATAAACATTATTAGACAATTTTGAAGTTATTTATTTAAATAATTATGCAAATCACAATATTATGACACTGTTAGAAAATATTGTGATGCTAACTGCTATTTTCTCCACAGAGTATATTACTTAGTCTATGATTTTTCTATCGCTGGTTGGATCAGCGTTAGGGAGTGATAAGTAATGTATACCCTTTTTTAATAAACGTTTGGTAATTTTAATATTATTAATATATCATTTTTAACATAGATTTGGAGATTTATTGCAAATATTGGTCATTTAAATTTCATAGTGACGGATAGTAATTGAGGATGATAATCGATATGGGTTATCGCTGGCTCTATAAACTCTGGTGGCATGTGCACTGTTGTCCTATAGACTTTGAAAAATTATTCACGCTAGTTTAAGTGCAGTTTTTCCCATCATTTTATTATATTTTTATGCAATAATAATAATTATACATTTTTATTATAGGAGCTGTTAATGTTGTCTCCACCTGCATTCACATTATGTGATAAGATTTGATTCATATGCCAAACTTACTGCTTTTGATTTTTAAATGTTTTCTCTATTTCAATTATGATGTGAGTTTAATTATTGTAGACAGTTTTTTAAGAGTTCATAAATAAAAGACATACTTGGTAATAATTGAGAGCCATACACTTATTTAAAGCATTCTCTAACCAAAAATGTTTGCTTTATCAGTCAAGTAATCAGGGGATAATGTGAAGTGTGGCATAATCCTATTGAAAAAAATAAAAATGTATATTAAGTATTAATTGATTTGGTGTTTACTTGATGAAAATCCATATTACTTATTTAATAAATTTAAAAAATCTATATTTTGTCATTATCAACAACAGAAAAGATCAATGAATTTTTACACAGAAAACATATGATTATATAATTATTACAGATTCCATTAAAACAACCAAAGATTGAGTGCATGCTGAAGTCATTCTGAAATTTAACAATTAATTTTTATATTAAATTAATATAATCTTTCTCTATAAATAAACATTATTGTAATCAATATTTGATAATTCAAAATATAATGCTTTAAAAATCTGCTTCCTATCAAATCTAGTATCACAATAAAACAATATATGTAAAGACACCTATTTATTATTCATTGTTAAAAATGGGATATTATTGTATTTCATTCATAACATATAGATTAAGATGGAATAAAAATTATTTTCCTTATGGAACTTTGCATAATATAATATTTTAGGCCAGACAACATTAACTTCTTTCTGGATACTTTTTTAAAAACGTTCAAATTTTGTACATTATTTACATACATGCTTTTCTGTGGTCATCTAATTTATACACTGCAAATATTAATTGATTGTTTTAACAAAATACAAATAAAAATATTACATTCAAACAAAAGAAAATATCATGCACATTACAAAATTGAAGGCTTGCTCATATCTCTTCCAGTCTATGGATTTTCTACTTTTATTCACTAGCATTTACCACAATTTAAAAAGAACAAATTTGTTCTGGGCACTTTAAAATATTACTAAATTCTACTGGCAGTTACATTCAATATAAAAAAAAATTTATCAAAGAGAAATGAATAAACAGTCTTCATATTAATAGTGAGTGGAGAAGATATTTTTAACAACTCACCTCATAAAATTTCAAGTTTTCTTGAGACCAGAAGACGACTTCTCATCCCTCTCCAGTTGGAGTCATGACTGAAGAGGGAGGAGAAGTTGTCTGAAATCATTGGTCTCAAGAAAAAGAAAACTTGAAATTTTATGAGGTGAGTTGTTAAAAATATGTTCTCCACTCATTATTAATGATATAACCTCATAATTATATTATTTTTGGTCTGGACATCTTACCTCAATATCAAAAATAATGTAATTAAAATAACCTCAAAAATATAACTTCCTAAAATTAAATATTAACCTCATAATGTTTACTTCCCAACATTAATTTAAATATAGTCATGTTGATTTTAATTTCATCATTTAAAATGGAATATTTAACCAATAGTTTTAATATTTTATAAAGGTAGTCTTGAAGTAGGTTCAGATGGGATCCCAGCAGAACTGATAAAATAAGGGGAGAAACATTTTGGACAAAATATGTTGGCTGCTTAGTATGATCTCTTCCAAATGAATGGAAATAATCAATTATCATATCAATTTATAAGAAAGGAGATAAAACTGATTGCAACAATTACTAAAATAAAATTACAGAGATATTGCATTACTTTCAACTTTGTACAAAATTCTAACAAATGTAATAGTAAGCAGACTTACTCCCTATATTGATGACATAATAGATCATCAATGTGGATTTAGTAGAAACAGATCTATAACACATCAGATTTTTAGAATAAGACAGATTTTAGAAAAGGAAAGGGTATACAATGGAACTATGCATAAACTGTATATAGACTTCAAAAAGGCATACAATTCAACTAAGAGTATCCTGCTGGAGTTCGGAATTTCTAAAAAGTTAGACATTCGAATGTGTCTAAATTGCACAAAGAGTAGGGTGTTGAAGACAAACAGTTTTCGGATACTTTTGAAATTCACATGGGTTAAAGCAAGGCGATCCACTATCCCCTCTACTATTCAATTTTGTATTAGAATCTGCCATCAAATCTTTAGAGGATGAAGAAGGCCTAGAACTCAATGGTATTACTAAGCTGTTAGTTTATGCTGACAATGTAGTATTATTAGGCAATTGCGAGGAGATACACACACACACACACTATTGAGTAACACTAAGAAATTGGGACTGGAAGTAAAACATCAATAAAACTAAATATATGGTCACACATAGAAATACATTATATAACGGAACTGGACAGTTAATGATAAATGAGGGAAATTTTGAGAGAAGTGGCTGAATTAATACCTAGGAACAATAATCACAAATAAGAATGAGATGCAAAAAGAAATTAAACGTAGACTCAATTCTGAAATGCAATGCTATTATGCATTACAAATACTCTTGTCATCTCAACATCTCTCAAGAAACATTAAACTGAAAATATGTAAAACTGTTATTCTCCCAGTTATATTAAATGGATGTGAAACATGGGTTATTACTTTAAGGGAGGAAAAAAGATTACTAGTATTTGAGAATAAAGTTCTTATGAAAATTTTGGACCAAACAGAGATGAACAGAAAGGCAAAAGGAGAAGAGTTCATAAAAATGAACTACATGATCTTGATAGGAAACCAGATATAATAAGAACAGTTAAGTCTCGTAGACTGTGATGGATAGGACATATGGCACGAATGTGGAATGAAAGAGGGGCATGGAAGCTTCCTGTAGGAAAACCACCCAGTTGGTAGACCAGAATGAAATGGGAGAATAACATTAGCCACGATTTCAGGGAAGTAGATTATACAGGGGATGATTGGAAAGCATTGGCTCAGGATAGGGATGTGTGGAGAGCTTATGTCTGCATGGCCATGAACCTATGGGTTTGATAGTGCCAGTGAGTTAGTTTGTTAATTAGTCTTGAAGGATGTACCAAATGCACACACAATTTTTAATTAAGCAAATATGAACTTTCATTGTCCATCATTATGATGTTTAAAAATGAATAATATTAACATCATTATGATGTTTAAAAATGAATAATATTAACATTGAAAGAAACACTACTGGCTTTATAAGTAGTGTTTAAATTCCCAATAAAAAGTCTTCTTAATAAAGAAGCCGCCATTTGCAAAAATCGTAGCAATGGCTCGTAGCATTTTGGGGTTAGGGAATTAACTATGTATAAGAGAAAAATATGCATTTAGATTGGAGGCCTAGGTAGCTCAGATGGAAAAGCATTGACATAGAGAGTCAAAGGTCCTGGGTTCAAACCCCAGTCTAGGCGTATATTTTTCTTTTCAAATATAATTTGTCCATCATTAAGATGTTTAAAAACGAATAATATTAACATTGAAAGAAGCACTACTGGCTTTATAAGTATTGTTTAAATTCCCAATAAAAAATCATAGCAATGGCTCGTAGCATTTGGGGTTAGGGAATTAACTAAGTATAAGAGAAAAATAAGTGTTTAGATTGGAGGCCTAGGTAGCTCAGATGGAAGAGCATTGACATAGAGAGTCAAAGGTCCTGGGTTCAAAACCCCAGTCTAGGCGTATATTTTTCTTTTCAAATAAAATGAACTTTTATGCTACTCTCATATACAGTGAGTCTCAGCAAACATTAACAGAGTATATTCCTGACAGACTGCTACTCTCACTTCACTTGCTGGAATTAAATTTATGGGAAAACTATAATATCAGTTGATGTAAAAGTAGTCACTTGGTACCATTTAAATTAGTGGATTAGTTTTAAATTAGCCTTAAACTTAAAAGTTGGCACAAATAAACTTGACATCACTGACAGCCACTAGTGCAATTGATTCAGTAAGTTAGCTAACCTTGATAAATTTTAGAAATTCCTGTTATATAATGCTACATGTCTTTTTTTTTAAGACCATATTTCAAGACAGTGCCATTATAATGTCATCATCATCCATGCAAGTATTAGGCCATGTGGCCTGTTACGGTCTCAAAGAGGAATTTTCCATCCATTGCTTTTTTGGACGTCCCAGCGATCTTTTGCCTTGGGGCAGTAGCGAAGTATGGCTTTTGGAATTCTATGAGATGGCATTCGTTGAAGATGGGCTTTCTGGTTGTTCTGGTAGTTTTGTATATGGTGAAGAATGGGTTCTACATCCAACTCTTCCATAATTTCCTCATTTCTTTTATGGTCCCACTTTGTGTAGCCTGCTGTACGGTGCATAAATCACATCTCATTTGCTGTTATTTGGCTTTCATCTCTTCTTCATATTGTCCATGCTTCACTACCATATCTTAATACTGGTCTTGCGAGAACCTTATAAAGCCATAATCTTGTGTTCCATTATGATTTTATATTCAAAATAACTCCTTTTTTATTTTATTTAATATATTTAGGAAAGAACACTATGACGTTTCTTTTAATTAATGATGGAGTTGGATATTTTGACTCGCCTCTTTTCTTGATTTTTATGCAGACCTAGGTTTTTGTCGATTCTGTGGCAACAATTGTTAATGCTTAGCAACTTTTGTTTTGGCTAGGTTGCCCCCTCCTGTAAGTTAATTTTTTGCTCCCTCTGCTGGCTGACCGATGAACTTCCAAATCATCAATTTTTTTTTTTTTTTTTTCTTTTTCCTCCGATAATTTCAAAATTCATGGTTTTCTCCTTTTTATTCTTGCAGATGTAGAATTTTTCTCCCAAATTGTAAGTTCCTTAGATTTTCCTAACTGTTTTAGTATCTTGTCCTTAGTTTCAATTCTGTGTTTTTTCTTACCATGCATGTGCAGCTATTGCAGATTTTTCTATTTCTCCCATTTTTTAACATTTCTACGGTGTTTTGGGTTTCTTTCAATCTTTAATTTAAAATTCCTTTTTTCCCCTATGTATATTTTTTTTTCACAATCTTTACAATCAAGTTTGATTAAATCCCTGATTTGTTGCCGCCATTTTCCAATCTCTTTTCATTTTATTGGTTTTGATTAATTTGTATTTCAAACTGTAATCATTTTTTCGGTGCTAATTTAATGTTAAATTTGCTGAAAAATTTTTTCGAAACTTGTTAAATCCTAAAAGATGGTATGTAAATTTCTTTAATTGTTTACCAGTTCTTTATATTTGTCTGAAGAGTCCTTCATTTATCACATTTTGTTTCTTGAATTTATTAATTTTCTTTTCTTTGTGAATCATCTTTTCCTCTAAACCAATATCTTTTGCTATTTTTATAATGTTCTTTTTCCTCTTTATTAATTTTTTTGTTTGGCTTTCTTTTGTTCCTCTATCATGGCTGACGTGCCGTGATCCAGAGCTAAAGAACATGTGCTACTTCGAGTCTCCATGACAGAATAAATTTTCTCATGAATTTCAGCCAATGTATGAATGGCTTAGCATCAAGATGAATTGATCAACTCCAGATTAAGAAAATCAGCTATAACAACTGGAGGACCACATGTCACCTTCATACTAGAAGGATGATCATCTACCTTGGTACTGACATGTGAGCTGGTTAGCCAAGGGCATTCTAGGTCTGCATGACATGAGGCTTTTATTATCATTTCTCGGCACAAAGTTGCACATTTGCACTAACTTTCATAGTGTTTCTTACAATCAATTTTCTCAATGCATTTATGTCACTTTGTACCACATGGTCCCTTGTAATACTTTCTAATGTTTCCCATAAGTAAACTTGTATACAATCTACAATAGAACCTCATTTATTTGAAATAAAGAAGTTGGAGTTATTTATGATAAACTTTTTGGATAATACTGTAGATGGGAATTATGTTTTGTTACGAAAGGAAGAAATATGTGCCTACTCCTTTATTTCAAACGTCTATGCAGCAAGAGTACACAAAGTTATCTAGCCTTGAGGCTGGTGTTGGACTCTCATTGGCTGCTTGGTGAGATAATGAGGGAACAGCCAATGAGAGTCCAACACCAACCTCAAGGCTAGACAACTGTGTGTACTCTTGCTGCATAGATGTTTGAAATAGAGAGTACTGGGTGAAAATATTCTCTCTTCAAATATAGTATTAAGTTGTTGTAAAATGTAATCTAAAGTTTGTTATATTTTCAAATGTTTTATTGGGAAACCCTATGGAAATACCATTAGAAAGGCATAGATGGGAGAATAATATTCAGATGATAAAAATTGATTCAATAGGTTGAGGATAAAGACCTAATGGAGGGCCTTAGTGAATTTGACATTGAATCTGGGGTTCCAGAGTCACAGAGTTAGTTATTAGAATAGACATAGATTTCAATATATTTATTCTTCCACATAGTAACGAAATATAAGGAAAGAAGATTAATGCAATTTTAAAAAAGTCATATATGTTCATGCTGTATAACGCAGACACTCTATTTCTATCCTTGCTGTGAACTGAAAACAAAATGGATCTTGTGTCATTTGTATGTTGTATATTTGCATAACTAAGATTTCATTTCTACAATCCCTTAGAATTTCCTCATGACCTTCCCACCTGGAGTGAACCCAAGTGACTCCTGATCCTATCTCTTACGGTCTTATAGTTGAGGAATTCTACCGTACTTTATATTCGTCTTCATATGCCTATAAACTTGAGGGGTCGATTAACATAAACAAAGATACTCATATTGTTTATTTTTTATTTCACTCACCTCATACTTCATAACTCCTCGCAAACCCAGGGTTTTGTCACATTCTCAATGCTGTGTCACGCTCACAACTGATGTCCAATGGCCTTCTACCCTGCAGACTGACCTCCACGCCATCTGATGGCTGACAGACGAACTTCCAAATCAGTCCTCTCTCCTTATAACCTGGTATTTCAAAATTCATAGTTGTATTTTCATTCTTGCATATGTAAATTTTTTCCCAAATTGTGAGTTCCTTCGGTTTTTCCAATTGTTTAAGTAATTTTGTTTTGTTTTCTTTCTATTCTATGTTTTTTCTGACCAGGCCCATGTGCAGCTATTGCAGATTTTCGGTTTCTCCATTTTTACATTTCTGAGGTGTTCCTTTAATCTTGTATTTAGATTCCTTTTTGTTTTTCCTATGTATATCTTTCACAATCTTTACAATTAATTTGATAAATTCCCGATTTTTTGCAGTCTTCAATCTTTTCATTTTTGTTGGTTTTTATTAAATTACCTAAACTGTAATCATTTTTCGGTGCTAATTTAATGTTGAATTTATTGAAGATTTTTTGAAACTTGTCAAATACTAAAGGATGGTATGTGAACTTCTTGAACTTTTTACCAATATTTTTATCTGTCTGAAGAGTACTTTCATTAATCATTTTTTGTTCTTTAAATTTATTTATTTTCTTGTGTAACAAATGATTTGACGAAACCCTGGGTTTGCGAGGAGTTATGAAGTATGAGGTGAGTGAAATAAAAAATAAACAATATTAAGAAACCTCATAGTGTTATTTCCTATCTACATAACTAATAAAGATACTCATATTTGATGAGAAAAAATTTTTTCCCCCAGACCGAGACTAGAACCCGGGACCTTTGGCTTTCTTGGCCAATGCTCTACCAACTGAGCTACCAAGGCGAATTGCAATCTAGATGCAAATTTTTCTCTTATATACATTGTAATTCCCTTGCACCAAATGCTATAAAACCTTTGCTTCTATCTCTGCAAATAGCGGCTCCTTAGTTAAGAAGACATTTATTGGGAATTTAAACACTAGTTTATAAAGCCAGTAGGGCTTCTGTTGATGTTTTTATTATTAATTTAACACTTCTCACTGAAGGATAAATTATATTTGAAGAGAAACATTTTTGCCCAGACTGAGAAAATTTTCCTCTTCAAATATAATTTATCTTTCAGTGAGAAGTGTTAAATTAATAATAAAACATCAAAGATACACATGCCTGTCAATAGATATCCCATCGATGTTCACTCAGATGCACTGTATTCTCTTTCATTATTTCATACACTTCTCTTCTTGTCAAACTGAATATAAGAAATACCAGTTACATCATATTTCCCGGATTTGAAAATATAATGTTATCAAAATACATTCTTACAGGAAAAGATTTTAATGTGAGCAATTTGAAGCTGGACAGATATATTCCCAGGAGGTCAAATTATAATCAATGTCACCTCCTGAATTATGGACAATGTAATTTTTAAATTTAAAAATACCTTATTTTACAAATTAGTACAGTAAAAGCTCCTTATTCGCAGGGGATACATTCTGCAAATATGCCGCAAATACAGAAACTGCAAATATGGAATGATAATTTGTATGGGTGTACATTCCAAGGTTATAGAATAAAATAAAATAAATTAATGAGAGATTTTGAACAATTTCTATTAATTATTACTGTCAGTTTAGGCAAGGACTTAACTTAGTAATTTTTTTTTCTGTTTTGCCGCTTTTAAAAGAGCTTTCAATTAAGATTGATATTCAGCTGTGAATTCTGTGATAGAATTCCTTATTTTGTCATTGGTTTTCTTGATTTATTAACATTGAAACAGCATGATATAGACACAAATGACTCACCAATATGTATAAATAGTCAAGCATTTCTATTCTTACTTTAAGCAGCAATACTAATTTTTTTTTCTCTTCGGTACTAATTTTTCTTTCCTTTTACTTGACATTATAAACTGGGAACAAGCACAAGAGACACATGTTATTCAATCAAAATTACTGCAATGATTGACAAGTTAAAACAATATACTGACTGTGGCGATGGTAGCATTTATCAAAGTACTTATCAGCACGTGAAATACGACAACAGCTTTTAAAACTGCGAATAAAGGAACCGCGAAAAAGGAGCTTTTACTGTATATACATTTTTTATGATACAATTAATGGAAAGTGACACTATGAGATAAACATTTATAATGTAAAAACATAAATTAGACATATCTTTACCCCACCTCATAAAATTACATCTTCTCAACTGGACATGTATTATCTCTATTCCAACAGAATGTCTAGATAAGTGGATCATATTTTTTGAGGTGAGATGTAAAATTTCCAATTCAAGTTTCAACTTTATGAAAAAATATAATTTACTAATGTTGCTCATACAATCTTGTCAGTTGTGGATAAATGTTAAGGAACACACTATAACCAGATATGTAGTTTTCAATGAATATTGTTAAATCTATAAATTTATAGTCTCATAGCAGTGGAGCATTAACTCACTCAACTAGGCATCTGACTAGGAGATGAAGTGCCTAGATCCTGAACGGCATTAGGATGGATATTTTTATACATCATTTTGCTCAGATTGGTTCTGAGACCCATTTATCTATCTATAAATGACCACTGGGAACTTTTCTCTGGGATTAAAATTGGCCAGAATATGGACAAGCCAACCTTGGCTTTATCCTTGCATCTTTATCCATATGGAACTTCCTAGCCTCTTAATGGGGAATTTCTATCTTTGCCTAGAAATGTGGGTATTTTTAGGGATTAATTTAGGGAAATAAAATATGGTATAATGATAAAATTAAAGTGTGATTTGTTATGGATTCTTATAGGTCTACTAGAGAAGAGTTCTAGTTTGAAACAAATTTATTTATATGATTAAATTTAACATTTTCTCAACCAAATATTTCTACTCATGCTGTTGAACATCTAGAATATATGCTTTGTTCACTTTTCCTATTATAATGTCAACTTTTTCTTCAAATAGGAGCATAGAATAGCAGATTAATAATAATGTTTTTATTATAAATTCATCCATCCATAGGTATTCTGTCCAAGGGCAGGTCTTTCACTGCAATCATAGTTTTTTTATGCTATGCTTTGCAGCTTTACTAGGGAATTATAGGTGTGGTAGCTTCCTGTTGCTTTCCACACTGGTGAAGGATGATGATGATGGCCGGATGATTTTCGGGGACCGTTAGGCCCTAAGCTTCCTGACATTTGTCTTAGAGGTGAGGAAAAACCTCACACAGGAGTCTATCCCGACTGGGAATCGAACCGGGCCTGCTGCATGACAAGGCAGCACGCTAGCTTGAGACCACAGCGGTGGACATAAATTTATAAGAAATGAAAAATGTATAAGAGAAGATTTTGCATTTAGATTGGAGGCCTAGGATAGATCGGTGGCAATAGCATTAGCATATAAAGCTAAACATCGTGGGTTTGAAACCCAGGACTTGTGCTGGTTCGTGTCTCCAAGGAGGAATAAATTTTCTTATGGAATTTCAACTAGTAGGGGACTGGTGTCCATCCAGAATCATGAGAAATTTGGGTAGCTACAATAAGTGTGACTCCAGGTTGAGAAAACTAACTATAACAGCTGGGGGACCCAACATGCTGACCACATGTCAATTAAAAAAATTATTTTGTTGGGGCGATGGAGAGATATAATTAACTCTTTCTTTTTTCTGCCCTACTCCGGCAGGATGATCATCTTACATCTGTGAATAACACATGTAGATGTGAGACCAGCAAATGGCTGGTAGGCCAAGGGCCTTGTAGGTCTGTTGTGCCATGTATAAAAAGAAATTACAGTACAACAAAATTGTTTACATTTGACAGATTGTAAACAGTAATAATCGATATTTTTATTTTGACTTCACTCTCACTTCCAGGCAGAAGGATAAAAATTAGGATTAATCAAAAAATATATGGCAATTCAAAAAACCATTGTGACCACATACTTGATGATTGCATATTAGTGTATTTTAATGTTATGGTTAAATTTCGAAATTTAAAAAAAATAAAACTTCACTTAACACACTTAAATTACAGATGAGCAAAACTTAAAACCTAACCATAAAGATTAATCTTAATATACAACAGAAAATATCCAGAATAATTAGAAATGGGCTTCTATCAAATTACCAAACATCTGACTAATCATGTTATTTATAACTGCATATTTTTTTTTTGTTTGCTTATTTAATGCAGTCATTCCATTTTTCTTATACTATATTATATATATATATATATATATATATATATATATTGAAACTTTTTCTTGGTATATAACAAAATATGTATCATTCTGATGAAGATAATATCTCTTTTATTGCTGACAACCAAAACAAGTGAAATATGACAGTTTACTGTAAACTTAAGATGACAGTAATATTAATCAGAAGCGTAAAGTTACAGTGGTGTTATATTTTTTCTCTTCAAATATAATTTATCCTTCAGTGAGAACGTTAAATTAATAATAAAAACATCAATTGAAGTCCTACTGGCTTTATAAGTAGTGTTTAAATTCCACATAAATGTCTTCTTAACTAAGAAGTTGCCATTTACCAAAGATAGAAGCAAAGGCTTCTAGCATTTGGTGCTGGGAATTAACAATGTATATAAGAGAAAAATTTGCATCTAGATCGGAACCGGCCTGATAGCTCAGATGGTAGAGCCAAGATCCTAGGTTCGAGTCTTGGTCTGGGCAAAAATTTTTCTCTTCAAATATAATTTATCCTTCACTGAGAAGTGTTAAATGAATAATAAAAACATCAATACAGTGGTGTTATTTGCATCAGCAGTAAAATTTTAACCATTGTAGCCTACAAATGTATTTCAATTCAAGTTGCTAAGTTAAATTTGGATTCATGATAACATTATAGTTAACATATGGAAATAACATTATGAGGTTCTTATTCATGAAGATTGAGTCATTTTTTTATACCTTACCTCATAGTTTATGTTTTCTTAAATACGGAAACTGCAGTTTTCAAGAGGAAATATCCCCTCACATTTTCAACCGACATTATGACTCGGATTTTTTTTGGAATCTCCATCTATAATGTTGCCATCTGGTGTTGATTTGAGACCTTTGACATTAGGTCCCATTCATCAGGAATTTCGAAATTCATGGATTTAAATTTAAATAATTAAAACATTTGGTCTGTTCATTCTTACCTCTTAGAGTTTTTTTTGTCAAACATATGTTTCAGAGCTTCTTAGCCGCCATCGTCAGTGATTACAGACAGATGTTCGACATCTGTAATCGCTGACAGATGGTGCTAAAAACTCTGAAACATATGTTCGACAAGAACAACTCTAAGAGGTAAGAATGAACAGACAAAATGTTTTAATTGTTAAACAAACCTCTTAATATTAACTTCTCCTATGGTATTTTAAAATTAAATTTAAATTCCTGATGATC
>JASPKZ010004254.1:0-28630 GCA_030220185.1 Diploptera punctata | reverse complement strand
TTTCTATATCTCATTTTTCTTTGTTTTTTATATACATTAGACAGGGACAATTTAATATGTCTTGCTTGTATACATTTTATTATTTGTTTTAGTCTTAATTTAAACTAACATTAACTGGTTGTATTATAGATTGTAATATAATAGATATTATCTTTTTTGATCAAATTTTTATTAGTATTTTCATATTAGAGTTAGTTGAGATTGTTAATTCTGATGTAATATATGTTTTGTCCTGGTGAGTGGAAGAGAAGGCCATATGGCCTTAACTCCCACCAGGCTAATAAATCTAATCTAATCTAATTTATTTATTGGTGCCAAAAAAGTTGTATTTTGTCAATTTTTTTTAAAAAAATGTTCTAATGCATTTCAGGATGGTAAGTAATTTTCTTGTATATGTTTTCTTTTCTTAAGCAATTTTGTAGAGTAGTATATTCATTAAGTCTTTTTAAGATGTTATAAACTATAGCACATTCTCGTCATATATTAAAAACTACTGGGCACTATCGAACCGACAGAGGGGATATGAACCTTTAGGGTCAAGGCCATGCATAGGCATAAGCTCTCAATACATCCCTATACTGACCTATGTTTTCCCAACTTCCCATGGATTTCCCTGACCCAGAACCCAATGGTTGATTATTTCACCTCTGTAAAAATTGTACACTAGTGGAACCACCATGCCTACATTTCTTGATGTTTGTACATTTAGGGCGAAAGACTGTCACGGTTTTCGACCAAGGTACAGGCTTATTGGCTTCCGACCTTTTTCACATAAGTAAACTTATGGCAGCAAAGCCACTGCCAGTATAGACCATTTTCATGAGACAGCTGGGGTAATGCTGTGTTTCATCGCACATTCCCAAGTTGTTAATTAAGTTATATAAACAGGTACCAAAAACCAATGATTGCAATGAAAAAAAAAAAAAAACATCTTACTTTTGATGGCCTATATTTTCCATAGAAAGTGAACTTACCAAATTATGAGTTATCTCTTCTTCAATACAATGTTTTTAATTTCATTTTTTCACACAGCATCAATGTGGCCCTGCAAACAGACAAACTATATACATAACAAATGGTACATCTGCACCATTCTTGTTATCTTAGATATTCCTCTGTCAGCAAGAAAGTTTGGAGGCCTGAAAAAATTTCTCCTTTAAATTTGCAGTGGAACTCAAAACAATTGTCATAAGTGCTGGAAAGGGCACAAACAAGGCTTATGAACCTGTCCACATATGTTGTTCCTATTTTGTTTGTGGAAGTGGGTAATAACAACAGTGGGTCTTCATATTTTGAGGTGTTCCTGCTATGTTTACAAATAAGGAGCACACCGACATTATTCTACTCTATGGTGAAACATGATAAAATGCTACTGAGAGGTACCCAGATCATCCATTACCTTCTGCCCTTGTTTTAGAAATGAAATGTGAACTGACAGAACTTTCAGCAAGACAAGAACTGTGCATCAGAACGAGGAAAATGTACAAAATGTCTTCTGATATATTCGAGACAATCCCACACATGGTACTTAATACACAAATTTTTATTAATTTTTTTATCATGTCTATTATTATTACTACCGACTAAATCACTGGCACTGTCATAGGTTCATGGCCAGGGGAACAAACATTCCTTACAATCCTCATCCCTGAGCTAATGTTTTTCAATCATACCATTATAATTTTCCTCCCCCTCCATTCTGAGCCCACCTACAGGGAGATTTCATCCTTGTTTTTCCTTCAGAGGATTGATAATGTCCTAATTTCCCACTCATGCCACATGATCTGTCTACCGCAGTCTACAAAACTTTAACTGTTCTTATTACATCTGTTTCCCATACACAATTGTGTAACTCACTGTTAGTATCAATACTAGTACAATTCATATCAAATTCCATTGAGGTAAAGTCATATGATGAAAGTTAGAAATTAAATTGTACCTGTTAGTAGGTGCCGTCGTCCACAATTTGTTAATATATTGTATATAAAATTAACTGGAGGCGCTTTCAGAAGTTACCATTCCATCTTCTGCAGGTTGAGTTTCTGTTACTTGTTGTTGTTGTTTACGGTGATGTATACTCCACTGTTTGTAGCAGCAACTGACTTGTTTTGAATTATAAGGAAAACAAACAACACCTCACTTCTCATGAGAACGCACCCCAGTCAAACCCATTATACGAGATGTCAAAACAAGTCAGTTCTGCTACAAACAGTTGGAGTATACATCACCCTACACAACAACAAGTAACGGAAACTCAACCTGCAGAAGATGCGCTCTAGTTAATTTTATTATACAATACATTAATAAAGTTGAGGACGACGGCACCTACCAACAGTTACAATTTAATTTTTAACTTTCATCACTGTTAGTAGCCATACTTTTAATATCATGTTTCAACACCGTTCAGGTTAAGGTTATTTCAATTTTAAAATTTGTTGTTATGAGCCAAACTCGGATTTATTAGCCTAACAGGACCTTCGGGACTTAGAAAAACGGGTAGCGTTTATCTAGCCGAGCGTTAGTATGAGGATGTACAGTTTACATGTTTTGAATTAAACAAAGGAAGTCTTATTTTAAACTATTTTATTACTAACGTATAATAATTATAAATCCTTAGTAGTCTAGCCCTAATCAAATCTAAGCCTATATAAAACTACAGTACTTTCTTGGGGGGGGTTGAGAAGGGAGTTGTGGAATTTTTAAATCTAACCAAATCTACATGATTAAAAATGTTATATCCCTTTTCTAAAATATAGTTTCAAAATATTATATGGTACTTGATTTGAAATCCAAAAGAAATGGACTACATTATTAAGAAAATGGTCAGTGACTTACCCTCCAGCAGTTTACACACACAGACAGACGCGAGACCCTCGCTTCTCAAGTGTTATATACTAAAGATGACCTCGAATTACCTATAACTGTACCACTAACATTCCAAGGAACTAAAAGTAGGGATGTTTACAGTTAGCTTCAATCAAGACTTTGATCTGAACTATACTCTATCTCAACAGACTTTGAATGTCTAAAGTCCATCTCAAACGACTTTGCTCGAATAATTAAAATAATCTATAAAACAATAAAGAATCTATATAAAGAACTATGTATTTATCACATATTCCCCCCTTCTCAATCCCAAGAAAGGGTCTTTTAAGGCCCTTTTTGGGGCCGCTGAAGTTGTGTACTTAGACTACGCACAAGTTTTTTAATTGATCTGAATTTTGTTTACATTGATACTACAGATTTGCTCTATCTCCTGTTCCTAAAGCTACTTAACTCTTTCTAATATATGATTCACAAACAGTAATTTTAACAGGAACAATTTTTTTTATATATAGTCATGAAAATTAGTGTGTTCAAGTTAATCCATTTTCTCTTTACAATAACCGTAGTTCCCTTCCTCTATATGGGACATAGACGTTTTTCATACTTTATCAACCACATTTATCTGGTTTTCAAATTACATCTGGAAAATGGATTAGCCTGTCACTCCGAACCTGAAACAAGAAAACATGTATAAAACACAATTTATCTACTCTTCTCTCTTTTCAACTGTTTTCCATAGTTCTGTTTTCTTCAATGCTGTTTCTTTTCCACACTGTTATTCTGAAAAAAAGAAAAATCTAAAACTTTAATTAGAGCTTATCACTTTCTTCACAACACTCGGCTTTTCCACTAGCCGCGTTCATCGAGAAACTTGAGCACTTAGTTCTTGTTTGGCGCCGCGCATGTCCGCGCTCATGTTGATCTCTTACAGCATCCCTGGTTGAATCCGATGCCTGGCCCACGTTCGGTGATGGTATCTTCCTTCAGTCGGGAGAGAGCCATGCCGGATACTGGGTCTGTCCTTTGAGGTTCTCAGACCAGCAATTTCTTTTAGGAGCCATGGATTATCCGGAGGATAGGTTTAATGGGATTTCTGTGTTTTTATCCAATTTTCTTACTGTATAATACTGGTTGGGAATTATTATATGATCCACGGACGATCAGAGGTTCGGTTTGATATGGTTAAGGTATTTGCTTGGTCTCTCATGTCGCACCGTATTGACTGTGGACATTTCCCATGTTGAATGACTATCCCTGATGTAGTAAGTCGTACCCGCATAGACCCTGTCTTCCTCCTTTTTGTTTTTGGTATCAGCTAATCTATGTTTCGTGGTGTGGGGGATGTCCTAGGTGACTCAACATCCTTCGTCGTGTCTAGTTAGCCCAGTCGTGCTCGTAGTGTCAGATCGTGTGCGTAGTCGTTCTTCTTGTGCTGAGGGTTTTTTTCTTGTTTACCGTTATTTTTGTTTAGTTTTGCTGTTTTTTTTTCTTTTTTGATTTTTATTTGTTTAAAACTATGGGTTTGCACTACCTTTTTCTTAATAAATTCCATATGGACTTTTAGAAATGAATCAATAGTACCTTCTGGGGTCTCAAAACCAAATCCTAGTTTCTTACTAAGAATAGTATCCCTCTTAACTAAACCCCGAATCTTGAGCAACCATGTACATCTTTATTTTTATAATTTTCCTACGTTCAGTTCCTCTAAATTTACTTTTAAGTTAGTCATATCTCAATGGTGCAACCAGCAAAATGTATTTTGCATTAAACTTTAACTGCCAACCTCGTTCCTATACAAATGTTATCGCTGTTTTATCTTTTGGCGTTGCTAGATTTTACACTGGAAACCGAAAAGAGTGCTCTTATGCCTATCAATTTGTATAGCCATCATCAACAAATATCAGTTCCTAAATCATCTTTTATCTTCCCTAAAACTTTCAATTTGACAGTACTTCAGGTGTATATATACACATAATTTCCATAATTAGATCGGTCGATATTTTGCTGTATTTTGCAGCCCTAAATTTGCCTAATTCTAAGGGTTTTATCTAGTCCCTTTCTCTATAATGAGTCCTAGGTTCGACTGGGTGCGCTCGTCTTCACATCAGTCGGAAAGACATATACTGCACTTATTTAACATGTAAATGCTACTTGACCAAAGCCGAATTAGTCCTTCAAACACCAATTAATACTCGTATCCTGAATTTCTGTCATCGTCTCCTTAGGGTCTGAGTTTGAGAGCATTCTTTCCATTCTCCACTTCTGAAATAACTGCCTCTATTCCTTAACTCTCCCTTTCCTAGTCTTAATTTTCTTTAATTGAGATATGATTTTTAAATTACTTGTGTCTGGACAGGGATTCAGGTTTTCATTATTCATTGGGTCTATTTTCCCGGACTATCTGATCTTACTGCTAATATATCAATCACTTAGTTTTAACCTCTGAATCCTTACTGATTCAATTTCAGAAGTCACCGTGATGTTACGTAACCTGAGTCCTTGTCCTCATTCTCCCTTCTGCTGCCATAACTTCGGATACGGCGTACTTTACACTCTCTTACCTCACCTAACTGTTGGTTTGATTGGCAATTTCTCATAGCTGATTTGTTGAACTTTTTATACATTTATTTTACGTTTTGTATACTTTATTCCTTGATTGTTTCTTATCTACATGTATTTAAACTGCTTTTTCTACTTCTTACTCCCGGGGTTTCCTTGATTTCCCTTACATACATATCATCATTTATTGGGGTTCGATTTTTCCCTTCTTACTCTGAGATATTTCCCACGTCCTACTCCAAGGTTCTCTCCTTACTTCTTCTTTCACTCGGAACTACTCTTATCTGTTCTGCTTGTATCCTAGGATTTTATTTACTCTAGGCTGCTTATGCGCTTAACCTTATCTACACCACCATATGTGTTTAACCTCTCGCTTTATGTCGTCCTCTTCCTTTTTCATTCTAGGTCAATCTGTCCCTCTTGGCTCTACCTGTCGATGGCACAATCGTATGTATGTGCGTTTCCCAATTTCCTTCTGTTCCCTCTAGTGCACTAGTGTTTCGGTGTATTTTGCTAGTATTTGTTATTTACCCGTTTGGACCATATTCTATCTGTGCGAACGTCTTTACTTCGCGGTATTTCTTTCCGCTTCTCACCGCCGGCGGATTTCCTGGCATCATTCTCGACTCTGGATAGACCCCCTGCTATCTCTTTTCGTGCTTTCCTGATTTCTTGTATATAAAGCCGGATGAGCCAGTGAAGTCGTCGCGCTGCGGACCTTGCAAGACAAGGAGATGGTTCCATCCTTATCGACAGTGGCAGGAGTTCTTCCCGACCCACCCTCTAATGTTGAATGAGCTAGCGAGGTTGTCGCGCTGCGACCTTGAAGACAAGGAATGGGCTCACTTCCGGAGATCCCACCCTGGTCGACCAGTGGCACGAGTTCCTCCTAACCCACTCTCCCTAATTCTGCTGCTGCAAAATGTCCCTAACGCACTCCCGCTCGAGCCAGCGAAGTTTTCGCGCTGCGACCTTGTGGTCGAGGAATGCGCTCACTTTTAGTCTTGGTGGCCCGGATCTCTCCCAGCTGCGTCCTCAAGATTTAGGGCGAGTTGGTTCCATTTTTCTCCCACAGTGGCACGAATCCTTCATAACTCGTTCTCTGAGATCTCGATCTCAACGTTAATCTTAGGGAGAGCCTTCTTGAGCTCATGGACGCCGCCTCATCGGAAAAGTGGATTTTATCCTAATCTTTTTGATGGGGTTCCTCTATTGCCCTCATCACTCCCTAAACCCGGGTATCACTAATGTTTATTACCTCGAGAATCCGTGTTCTCGTTTAATATTCGTTCTCCGATGCCTAACTCTCTATCTGCTGTTGTTCCATGGTCCTAAACGTCAGTGCCAAGTCGGCAAGATGCTATTGCCAGTGCCCCAGGATCACCGAGGAGGTCTGTGACTCCAGATCCTTTTATTACGGGGGTGTCCCACCTTCCAACTGTTCACTCCCTAGCTCCTCACTTTTTCTCTGTCTCTCTCGCCTGTGCACTGTTTTTCTCCTAAGGGTCGCTGTTCGCATCCCTACCCAGTGGCTCTAGCGTAGGCCAGGCCTCCTCGAAGTAGTATGCCTCCCTTGCTGCCTATCCTGATTCTGTTACTCTTCTAACTTCTTTTGGGTTTCTGTGCGATTTCCCTAACATCGCTTAGCCAAGATTGACCTAGGTTACAGTCTATTCGCTCGTTTTATCTGAATATGGTTTCCGATCCGAGGGAGTGTGGGCCCAAGTCTTTGGCGAGCCTTAAGGCGATCTAGTGGTCATTTACTATTTAAATAAGTTTCAAATCCCATGCATGGTGTGTCTATTCCTCAAAAAAACCTGGGTCACTAGTCCCACTGATATGCTATCCAAGGTGTACAGAGGACGAGACTCCGGCAGCAGATTCTTTCTCTGTTTCCTCCTGTATGCCCTTCAGTCAAGTGTCATGATCAGCCGAGTATAATAATTGTTGTGTAACTTCCATTAGAAATATATTCAGTGTAGCCCTTGAAATCCCAAATTTATATGATAATACTTTCCACTAGATCGATTAAGACACCCAACTATCGGTGAAGTATCCTAACCTCCATCTTCTAAATTGCTATGGGAATAAATTAATTTGATTTCGATCATTTCTGCATGTTTGTCACTCGATAATTCTGGGGAAATCTTTCAACGCTTGTCCTATTCTTCATTGCGTTTCAAATAGTTTATAAATTTTCCTAAGTTCCCATGCCCCTCTTCCGTTCTCTTTGTAATACATTTTTTTTTTTAAACCAAGTTGGATAATGCACATCCTCCCTTCTTAATCTGAACTGTTGTCACTCCTTATTTCTTGCAATGTTAAAATAATTTCTACCCTCCGTGTTGGCATAACTGCTGGTTAATTGAACCTATCATTCGTCTTCCGCTATAGGCTTAACATACTACGTGCCTCTATCTGGACTGCTTCCACGTTATCTTCTCGCGAACTAGCCTACTACTTATCCCGGAACCCATTCACTCTTAAATGAGTCCTAATTGCTGAAATTGAGATTGTGGTTTTCCGTTATTTTTCATTTTATTCATAAGCATAAGTCTTATTTCTGGTAGTTCGCTCTTATTTCATCATTATTATATTATTATTATTATTATTATTATTATGTGTGTTTTATTATTTCACCATGAATTATTATTATTATTATTATTATTATTATATATTATTATTATTATTATTATTTTTATAAGTTTACTGTGTTTTATTATCATTATACATTATTAATACTGGTAATTTGTTTTTTTATTATTATTATTATTATGATCGTTAAGGTTTATTGTTATTACTGATGTCTGTTATCCTTTTTTATTATTATTAACCTAGTTATTGTCATTATTATTATTATTATTATTATTATTATTATATATTAGCAGTATTATTAGTATTATTGTTAGTATTATTATTATTTCCTTTTCTGGTGGTTTATTATTATTATATTTTTTATTAAGTTTTAGGATCTTCACTAATATTAATAGTTTTATCTTCCTGTTTACATCCTATTAATCTCACGTGGATATCATAACTAGTCTCTAGCATCCTATCCTTATCCAGCTTGAGGGTTATTCGCCGATGTTTGTTTGTCTGTCCCTTCACGTTTGTTTACTTCTTTTACTTCTGGTATTTATTAGTATTATTATTATTATTCAACTACGATATAAGGATTACTGCTAGTCCTATCTGGTATCTCAGTATTACGATCATTTAGACCTCTTTCTTCTTAATAATATCCGCCATCCTTTAATCTAATGATTTCTCCTATTATTAATTATTATTTTACTATAACGTTTTATGCTTATCATTATGTTATTGCAATTAGTTTTTATTTCTTACTAGTATTATTATTATTATTATTACTATTGTTTATTAATTTTCCTGTGAATTATTATTATTATGCAGTATGACTTAACTTTTATTGTTATTACTGATGTTTGGTATCATTGTTTATTTTCATTAATATAGTTATTAAGGTTATTATTATTATTATTATGATTATTATTATTATGATTATGATTATTATTAAAATACTATACCAGGATTACTGCTAGTCCTATCTGGTATCTCAGTGTTACGATTTTTTGCCCTTGTCCTTCAATATTTATCCGCAATCCTTCAATCTGATTGTTCCTCATATAATTAATCATCATCATCATGAACAAATTGGTCCTTCAATCTGAGTGTTTCTCATATAATTAATTATTACTTTAAGTATCGATATAACATCTTATGTTAATCATTATGTTAGTGCAATTAGTTTTTATTTATTACTAGTTTTATTATTATTATCATCATTATTATTGTTATTGTTTATTAATTGTCTGTGGATTATTATTATTATTATTATTATTATTAATATTATTGTTTATTAATTTTCCTGTGAATTATTATTATTATGCAGTATGACTTAACTTTTATTGTTATTACTGATGTTTGGTATCATTGTTTATTTTCATTAATATAGTTATTAAGGTTATTATTATTATTATGATTATTATTATTATGATTATTATTAAAATACTATACCAGGATTACTGCTAGTCCTATCTGGTATCTCAGTGTTACGATTTTTTGCCGTTGTCCCTTCAATATTTATCCGCAATCCTTCAATCTGATTGTTCCTCATATAATTAATCATCATCATCATGAACAAATTGGTCCTTCAATCTGAGTGTTTCTCATATAATTAATTATTACTTTAAGTATCGATATAACATCTTATGTTAATCATTATGTTAGTGCAATTAGTTTTTATTTATTACTAGTTTTATTATTATTATCATCATTATTATTATTATTGTTTATTAATTGTCTGTGGATTATTATTGTTATTGTTATTATTATTATTATTAATATTATTGTTTATTAATTTTCTGTGAATTATTATTATGATTATTACTATTTTTTTATTATCATTATTTTCATTATTAGGTCGATTAGTTATCATGTTTTACTTTTATAGCTCAGATTGCCCGTTGATTATTCACTGAGTCTCGGTCATCCTCTTTTACCTCATGACCTGTCTTCGTAATCTAATGCTCCTTTATACCTGCCAAACTGCCTTATTATTAATCACTTAGTTATTAATATTATTTAATTTAGTTTGTTAAGATTACTCGTAGTTGGTCCATATTTGCTTGTGCTCTCATAATCTTTGGGTTTAATTTATTGTAGTGATTAAGATTATCTACTCGCTTCCTAAGTTAGTTCCATTTACATTTCCCGTTAGTTCATTTACTTACCAAAGTTTTACTTTTAAATTAGTTAATTTAAATTCACAGATTTTTAGCTTATTTTAGTAAGGTTATTATTTATTATCCTAATGATATCATTGTTTATTGGTTATTTATTATTATTAAAGCATCCGTTGATTGAGTTCTAACTTCCCACATGTTCTCATTCCTCAAATATTTCCTTCCTCCGGAATATATAATGAAAGTTTTTTTTTATTTATGACGATCGAGCGTTTACGGATTAAGTTAAACCACTAACTCTGCTTCACTACTCAAATATTCAAAAACTGCACTTGAATGACAAGAAATTATTTCCAGAGTCCTATGGTGCTACAGTGCGCCGGCATTATCACCACGTTTCAATTATCAACTTCGCTTGCTACAATAAAATGTCTAAAAGATCTACGACTAGATTGCTCACTTCACTATGAAATTAAATAATCCAATAATATTATAAAATTTATCGGAACAGTTCACAATCTTACAAAAATGCTGTCACCTATCTAAATTATATTGTTTTAAGTATGTAGTCGCATTAAAAGATAATGCCTAAATAACTAGACACTCTTGATTTAATCCAAACTCTTCACTGCATAAAAATCTCTCTGGGGAAACTGCAAGTCACCATTCACCATATAGGTATTCAAATATTTACTCAAAAGTCCTAATTAATGTATAAAGTCGGTTGAAAATTCAAAAAAAAAAATGTATAAGGTAGATAAAACATAAGACTTATAATTCACAACAGAAACTCAAAAAAATATCCCTGGTTATGCAGTATCATATCGTTTGGGGTTAGGATTAATAGACAATTCCATGTATTTATTCATTTATTTTTGTGGATATTTTTTTTTATTATTTCCTTCTGAAGTGAGATTTAAAATAGACGTAATTATCACCACACTTATATAAAAGATTATGCGATCGTTAAGGTATAGAATTTTTATGATTCCTAGTATTTTTTTTTATCTTCGGCCCTATCAGTGTATGTTTATTTTGCCAAACATAATGTTCTATTATTATTTAATTAAATGCTTAGTCTAATGCGGGCAAGGTCGTTTACTCGGACAGAGAATTATAAGAATGGTCAGCATCAAGGTTCCCTCAGCAGTACTAACTATCTTATGAATCAACATCATTTAAATCATTATAATTCATTCAACTACCTGTATCCAACCCATTAGTTAATAAATTCACCGCGTATTACGTTCATCGACCGATTCGATAAGATGGATTAATTATATTCTTCTGTTTCTAATTCATAAGGACGTTATGTGGCAAATATGTGTCCTAGTTCGAACCATCAGCTGACATACCTTGTAACAGTCGTGGAAAGTTTTCAGAATCTATTTTCAATACACCGTTACGAGATGTAATCTGATTTCCGTTACTGGTGTCCCATCCTAGTATAATTAGGTCTATTATAAGTTACACTTTAAGTAAACTCCGTTGAAACCAAGATTTTATCTAAGTTAATTATTTATTTTTTGTAAAGGAAACTGAGTTCCATGAGCCACTTTTATTTTATTTTAAATAATTTTGTTATTTAATCTGTAAAAGAATCTAAGTTCCATACTTCCATATTTTCCTTCGATAAATTAGTTATACGAGTTGCGGAAAATTTCCAATTTACTCCCGACTAATGCCAAAATTCCTGACTTGTATAAAAATGGAAAATAATTTACGAGTTCAAGTTCCAATAACTACATTTTTCCTGAGTTCCAATCCAAGACTTCTAGTGACGACATCCTAGCCAACACATTACACGTGTTGCCAGATCAATCTGTTTTAAGAAAAAATTGATACTCTTTATGATTTTGGATATTTGATCTGATGATTCGGTAACATATATATAGGGTAGGGCGAATTACTTGAAGTGTACCTCCCTCATTCAAGTTGGAAAATTTCCCGAACCTTCATCAAAATCCCGTTAGATAGCCTCGCATACGGGGACATATTTCAAACTAAATATTCCTCGGACATATCTTAACATTCCTGCTAGGAATATACTTGTATTATAGCTAATTTAGAACACTCCGCTTACCGTTCTCGGACAAGAAATATCATTTTTGTTTGGAAAATTTTCAGACTCTTTATCAAGATCCCGTTAGATAGCCTCACATACGGGAACATATTTCAAACTAAATATTCCTCGGACATATCTTAACATTCCTGCTAGGAATAAACTTGTATTATAGCTAATTTAGAACACTCCTGGCTTACCGTTCTCGGACAAGAAATCTAATAGCCTTCACTCCAGCCGCCATCTTGTAAAGCTAGTCACCAGGGGTTCGAACCCGAGACTCCTTTCGCTAAATATTTTCTCAACAATACCGTGTAGTTACCCCGTAAATTATTTCATATATGCTACATAAATATATATATATATATATATATACATACATATGACCTGTCATTTTCCACTAATTTAAACAACGTCGGTATGATTTCGACTTGACATTTAGTATTGCCAACATAGG
Organism: Diploptera punctata; assembly: GCA_030220185.1. NCBI lineage: Eukaryota > Metazoa > Arthropoda > Insecta > Blattodea > Blaberidae > Diploptera > Diploptera punctata. The sequence goes on along the minus strand of JASPKZ010004254.1, from coordinate 16,023 downwards.
AGTGACACAGTCCGTTTATTTATTTAATCTCCATATTTAATATATTTTCCAACGCATGCAGAAACGATCTGTTCGCAGGAAAAGATCTAAAAATAATTCCTATATAACGTTTCTAAATTTTCTCATTTAATTCAACATTTCGTTCATATGTTGGTATCGCTTGAGTAGCCCTGAGGTAATTAATAACCCGAGACATTTAAACCATTTATATTTCAGTATTATATGGAAGTAATTTTCCACGAAGGTAATTAGTTCATGCTATTTTTTTCGTAATTATTATTGCAGAGAAATTATTTTATTACTATTATTATTGGTCACATCACCATCGGCAAAAATATTCATGTTAGTATGATGGCGTGTCATCCCCTTCCACAAGCCACGAGTTCGGTTCGCATACGTCGACATATCCCGTAAGGAGGGCCACGTTTCAGCCATGAGTTTGCCACTTTAATGGTTATTTTCCTATTCAGTCCTAACAGACAGATTTTCTAGACAAAAATAAATAGTATACTCTCTTAATCTATCATGCACAGATTTACAAGAGAAAAAAAAATGGTTGCTCAATTATTATAGCTACATCGAAAAAAACATTTTGTTCTTCCACAAACTCCCTCTCTCTTTCAAGGTCTGGTTAATTTAAATCCCAATCCAGAATTAATATCTTTTTATTTATTTAATTTCTATTAAATAATAAATATCCTATGTTCTACATAAATCTTACACTGGTGATTTTAACCTAAAACTGTACGTATCACAAAATTTTAATATTTATTGTATTCCAAACGGTCCAGAAAGCTTGCAAGGGTCCGTTTCCCTATCAGAAAAAATATGATCGGCACCGCTGTTCACCAATGTTATGAGCCCAAACTGGATTTATTAGGCTTAAAGGACCTTCGGGACTTGGAAAAACTGGTAGCGTTTATCTAGCCGAGCGTTAGTATGAGGATGTACAGTTTACATGTTTTGAATTAAACAAAGGAAGTCTTATTTTAAACTATTTTATTACTAAAGTATAAATAATTATAAATCCTTAGTAGTCTAGCCCTAATCTAATCTAAGCCTATATTAAAACTACAGTACTTTCTTGGGGGGGGGGTTGAGAAGGGAGTTGTGGAATTTTTAAATCTAACCAAATCTACATGATTAAAAATGTTATATCCCTTTTCTAAAATATAGTTTCAAAAATATTATATGGTACTTGATTTGAAATCCAAAAGAAATGGACTACATTATTAAGAAAAATGGTCAGTGACTTACCCTCCAGCAGTTTACACACACAGACAGACGCGAGACCCTCGCTTCTCAAGTGTTATATACTAAAGATGACCTCGAATTACCTATAACTGTACCACTAACATTCCAAGGAACTAAATGTAGGGATGTTTACAGTTAGCTTCAATCAAGACTTTGATCTGAACTATACTCTATCTCAACAGACTTTGAATGTCTAAAGTCCATCTCAACAGACTTTGAATGTCTAAAGTCCATCTCAAACGACTTTGCTCGAATAAATAAAATAATCTATAAAACAATAAGAATCTATATAAAGAACTATGTATTTATCACATTTGTACCTTATAAAAGAGTCGTCCTCAACTATAATAACGTCTGTCATAAACATCGTCACACTATTAAAATTCTAGGCTTTTCAAAGACATGCTTCATCCTCAGGAATTCTTATGGTACTGAAATTATTTGTATATTTCATATAGAGGGCTGTAGTTGTTGGGCGTGTTCTCATTTAGCACATTTTTATTTTCTGCTTCAAGAAGTTTTAAAATAAGATTTAATGGACATTTCCCAAACTTCATTAAAAAAGAAGGAAAATCAAGTTTTGCTGAACACACTTCAGAAACCGGCCATAGATTCAACAACATAGATATAAAACAATGTCAATAATCCACAAAGAGAACAATAGACAAAAAATCAATATCTCGGAAGAGATTGAAATTATCAAGGAAGGAGAAAATTAAAATATTCAAAATGAGAACACGCCCAACAACCAAAACCCTCTGTATGAAATAAAGAGATCTTTTCAGCACCATAAGTATTCCTGAGGATGAAGCATTTCTTTGAAAGGCTTCTTCTTCTTCCATATGTGACTAGAAAAACTGATCTTTCCATCGGTTGAAGGATCTTCAGAGGTCTCTTTTGCCTTTAGGGTTGAGAAGGTAAATCATCTTTGGTAAACGGGAATTTGACATTCTCTGGAGGCGTTGGAACCATTTAATCTGATAATTTTGTACATGTTCAACCATTTCCCTACTATTCCACTGCATCCTTATCTCATCACTCTTCATTCTATCCCTTAAAGTTACTCCAGTTAGTGATCGGAGGAATCTCATTTGTGAACTATTAATGCGGGATTTATATTTTGCTCGAAGTGGCCAGCATTCACTTCCGTATAATAGAGCAGGTTTGGCTATGGCATTATGATATCTCAATTGGATTTCTTTCTTCATTTGTTTTCCAAAATTTCTCCTAATTATACCATTTAGTCTGTTATATTTTTCTAAATTTGTTTCCACGTCTTTTTGATTATGAAACTGTGATATATTATTACCTAAATAATTAAAGTGTGTTACTTGTTCTATTGGTTTATTGTTTACTATTTTTACTCTCGAAAGTCCCTTTCCAGAGATTGCCATGGATTTGGTTTTATTTTCAGATATTTTTATGTTGTATTTTTCCAGGGTATTCTGCAATTTAAACACTGATCTCTGCAAATCATCTTCATTCTCCGCTAGAAGTACTTGATCATCTGTGAAGATTATTGTTTGTATTTGGTTTCCTCTACATATTTTTACTCCAGGGGGGTTTTGTTTTTTCCACTCCTGGACAATTTCATTCAGATAAAGAATAAACAGTAATGGAGATAGTCCACATCCCTTGGTTAATTCCAAATTTACCTGTTATTTTCCCATGATCTAACTTTACTTTTATAAATGTGGTTTCATATAGTCCCGCACCATAGCCGAGCGGTTAAGGTAGGAAGCCTTGGCGCAGAGCTACGGGACTTGCGCTGGTTCGAGTCTCCATGGGGGAAGAAATTTTCTCATGGTATTTCGGCCAGTATGGGACCGGTGCCCACCCAGCATTGTGAGGCAATTGGGTAGCTACAATAAGTAGCGGCTCCAGGTTGAGGAACCAGCTATAACGGCTGGGGGACTCGACATGCTAACCACATGTCACCCCTACACCCCTACACAGGCTGTTGATCATCTACCTCTGTGATTGACACATGTGGATGTGAAGGGCCAGCAGCCGGCTGGTAAAAGGGCAACCGCTGAAAAGTGGATAGACCCTCAATCGGAAATCGGATTTCATATAAACTTTTTATAGCATTTATTAGATTATCGGGGACTTGGTAGCTTTCGAATATTTTTCACATTATGTCCCGTTTGACTGTATCATAGGCCTTTTCAAAATCTAAAAATAATATATATAGGGGGATATTAAATTCTTTCCACTTCTCAATTAATTGTTTTACAACAAATATGGCATCGATACACGATCGACCTTTTTTCAGAATCCACATTGTTACTCTCCAATTTTATCTTCTGTGATTTTCTGAAGTTTTTGTTTTAAAATGGATGTATATATTTTAGATGCTGTTGTCAACAATGATATTCCTCTATAATTTGAACAGTTACTTTTTTCTCCTTTCTTATGGATGGGTATTACTAATGTGTTTTCCAGTCCTGAGGTATTATTCCATGTGCCCATATATCAAGGCCTACAATTTTAATAGTGTGACAATGTTTATAACAGAAGTTATTATAGTTGAGGACGACTGTTTTATAAGCTACACATTTTAAAATTGAAATCACTGTTAGTAGTCTTTCAATTCATCTGTTTCTTCATTTCTCTTTGGTCCAAAAAATGTCCTACGACTTTATGTTCACAATCTTTCACCTCTCTTAAAGTAAGATTCAATTATCCATATGCATATAATATAACAGTTTTACAGATCGTCAGTTTAATGATTTTTGAGAGACGTTGACAAGACAAGAGTTCCTGTAATACATTCCCAGAAATGAGCTTATGTTTAATTTGTTAGTGCACCTGACCCCTGTTTGAAATTATTGTTCCTATACATTTGAATTCAGCCATTTCTTCAAAATTTCCCTCATCTGTCATTAATTGAATCATTCACATTACATAATCTACGTCTATATGAGACCATGAATTTCTGGCACAATTACTCAATACAGTAATAACACCACATCGTCAGCATAAACTAACAGCTTATTAACACTAATGAATTGTAGGCCTTCTCCATCCTGTAAAGATTTGAAGGTAGAGGCGGCCATCATGCGAGGCTGACAACACAGAAGACATTTTAAGCCGATTGCCTAGTAAGGTAGGAATGAGATGCACAAAGAAATTAAACATAGGCTCAATTCTGCAAATGCGTGCTATTATGCAATGCAGAGACTTTTGATGTCCCAACTCCTCTCAAAAAACATTAAACTAAAAATATATAAACCTATTATTCTACCAGTTATATTATATGGGTGCAAAACATGGCCTCTTACTTTATGGGAGGAAATGAGATTATGAGTTTTTGAGAATAAAGTTCTTAGGAAAATTTTTGGACCAAAGAGAGATGAACAGACAGGTGAATGGAGAAGACTACTTAACAGTGAACTACATGGTCTTTATAGGAAGCCAGATATAATAAGAACAGTTAAGTCTCGTAGATTGCAATGGGCAGGACATGTTGCACGTATGGGGAATGAAAGACTTGCATGGAAGCTTCTTGTAGGAAAACCAGAGGGAAAACGCCCAGTTGGTAGACCAAGAATGAGGTGGGAGAACAACATTAACTATGATTTGAGGGAAGTAAATTATACAGGGAATGATTGGAAAGCATTAGCTCAGGATAGGGATATATGGAGAGCTTATATCCGCGCGGCCATGAACCTACGGGTTCGATATTGCCAGTGAGTAAGTAAGTAAGTAATTAAGTTGTCTAGAAAGGTTGGAGCCCTAAACTCCTACTACCTCAACGGCTGTAATGGAATTACCAAACTTACAAATGTAAGGTTCAGTTTGAACATCAGACCATTACAGTGAAGCCTAACACGAAGAAAATCACTCCAGCAGCTGCAATTTACAATTTTTTTACAACATGTCAATGAATCACAATGATAAACATAATCTCAAGAAAAAAATAAATCAAAATCTGGCATATAAACAAAAGGCAAAATTTTAAAATCTCTCTAATGGTGACAATGTTTACTTCTCACAATGCATTTGGATGCATACAATTTAATTAAAAAAAGGAAGATGCATTCCACAAACTAGCAAAATCAAACCCCAAATAATGTTGTTAAAGATTTTCACTTATTTTACAACAGTTACTATGTGCTGGATTTTATTACTATTCCAACTGAAATTATATCACGTTACTTACTTAGTTACTGGCACTATCAAACCCGTAGGTTCATGGCCGAGCGAACATAAGATCTCCATACATCCCTATCCTGAGCTAATGCTTTCCAATCATTCCCTGTATAATCTACTTCCCTCAAATCATAGTTAATGTTATTCTCCCACCTCATTCTTGGTCTACCAACTGGGCGTTTTCCTTCTGGCTTTCCTACAAGAAGCTTCCATGCAAGTCTTTCATTCCCCATACATACAACACGTCCTGCCCATCGCAGTCTATGAGACTTAGGGCCGGTTTCACCAACATCGGTGAAATTTAACCTTCACGACGAGTTACATAACCGGGTGAAAAATAACTAAGCGGGTTTGCGTTTCACCACGCCATATAACACCGACGTAAACAAACTGGCGGTTTACCGTTAAAATTATTTTGAATCGTATATTTCTCATACCTCATATTAGAGCGGAACAAATTTGAAGGAGGGGAAAGGAATACTATTGGTTGTTACTTATAGCGTTACCATAGAAACCTAAATAAACACATTGAACCAACACAAACATGTTCCACAGATCACGTCGTATATTAGTACAAGTGGAAAATTTGCCAGAAATAAAGAACATGTCCAACGAAAGATTTTCAAAACTATAATAGAATTAATATAGAAACGTTGGAAACTATAGGAAATAAGAAACTATCCATAAAACATGCGTAACGACGAAAAATATCTTTTCTTGATTAGGCCTGTTTTTAAATTAACCTAATGATTGATTTAAAAACACTTTTACATTAATGTAATATGGTAGTGTATTATCATCATCATCATCATCATTGGAATGCTTTAGTATATTTGGGTTATGTAAAAGTTTTCATGGAACAAGCCATTTTAATGGTATAAGAAGAGCAATTATTTTGGTTGGGACCATGTATTACAGTGTTTACAAAGTATCTAATCCATCTCCTGACAATGTTGCTGCTGTAAACTCTCATTCTTGGGAGAATTATTTAATAACATGCAAAATGATTATGATAATGCAAGCCATGTTATATATATAAGGTGATTTGGAGCCATCAAGCAACAAATCTGATGAGAGGTCCTTAAAAAAAATTCCAACATTTCTCCCTCTCAATGCATAGAATTGCTAGATTACAAACCCTTGTGCTTCATGGTTATTCAGGTGTAATCATAATATAGGAACGTCCTGTCTGCGGATGAACTTGTGATGGAACAGATTAGTTTAATTTGTAAAACTTGGAGTAGATCTTGGGAAGCTCAATTTTTTGGTTGTTCCTGGACCTATTATAAGAACAGTGAGAGTTTTCTTTTTGTCTTACATATATTCATTATTTTCATTGTTGCACTTTGGAATACTCCAACCCAGTCTTAAGGAATTTCACTAAAAATGTTTGACTTTATCAGACCCATACCCTTGTCACATTCTAGGTATGTAGGTCCACTTATTGGGAATGTGACAAGAACTGACTGCAAATGTGTCTTCTCATGAACAATGTAGTGTAAATATCTAAACAGCATGTAATTTTTATTTGCCCTCCTGCAGATTCACAGAATATATTTAACTACTAGATTTTTGGGTTAAGGATGTTTGTAATATACTGATTAATAAGAAATGAAGTTACCTTATTGGCTCCTTTCCTACCATGAGTTTCAGAATAAATATAGAAAATGGCCTTGTTATCAAACAACTTTTGAATGTTGAAAGAAAAGTAGCTAAATCGTTGCTTGTAATATACAATGTTTGGACAGGGGAGATTTTTCTGAAAATCCATGGAAATAAATTTAGTACTTCTCTTCCATGCTTCCCTCTGGCCGTTATAAATAATCTCAGTTCTTGCTATGTGAACCTTGTTTTCAGTTTCAAGATACATTACCTTCTTCTCTATCTCCAGCCTCATCTCTTCATTTGCAGTGGAACTTAACTGAACAGGAGCGACTTCTTATTAGCAGTAAATTCATCACAGATACGTACTATATGAATCGTTTCTGGGGTATCCAAATTAAATGTTGAACTGTGTTATGAAAATGGTTTAATACATTTCAGAAGATATAAAGTTTTCAGAATAATTGTCTTTATACATGTTATACGTTGTTAAAAATACAGTTCCCCAGGTAAATACAACTTCTGTTTTCTTTATGCTATAATGGCTTTCAGGACCCTTAAATGATGTGTGTTTCATAACCAGTTTTGGACAATTTGGTCTGCCTGTTGGTGTGTTTGCCTTACATATCCTTGCTATCTCTGCATTAGTATTTATAGATTTTCGGATATTTTCAATTCTCTATTTTGAAATGGCATTTATAAACCTGAAAACTTTTTTACATATATCTTTATTTCATTTGCATAATTTTCATCTGAAATTCTTACCTTGTATCTGAAACTTTACTATGAAGGAGAGCATCATCTTCATTTATTTTGGCCTCCTCTGTTTAATATTGTGGGACCAAACATATATATAAAGTTAATAGTGAGTGGAGAACATATTTTTAATAACTCACCTCATACAATTTCAAATTTATTTGATTTAAGACCATTGGTTTTGAATGAATTTTTCATTCATCTTCAGTTTATTTTCAGTTGTTGATTTCACCAATTCTCTAATTCTGCCATAATTGGTTGGCATTATAATTTTTTTTCTATAGGAATATCAAAATTCATTGATCGATATTTATTCTTTTGAATGAATATCTTCTCCCAAACTGTTCATTCTAATGGTTTATCCAATTGTTTCAAATTGTGAAATTGAAAAATCAGCAATTGCTGCACATAGTTTATTAGAACATCATAAAATTAATAGAGATGCAAAACTTTTGAAACAATTGGATAAACTATTAGAATTAACAGTTTGGGAGAAGATATTCATTCAAAAGAATAAATATTGATCAATGAATTTGATATTCCTATAGAAAAAAATTTTATTTCAAAATTTATAAAGCCAACCAAAAGATGGCAGCGTTAGAGGTAACCATGGTGAAATCAACAAACATAGAATTTCAACAGTTGGAGTCATGAAAATAAACTGAAGATGAATGAAAAATTCATTCGAAACCAATGGACTTAAATCAAATAAATTTGAAATTGTATGATGTGAGTTATTAAAATATGTTCTCCACTCACTATTAATGATATAACCTCATAATGTTTATTTCCCAACATTAATTTTAATATATATAAAGATGGTGCCTCTAGCATTGTAAATTTTGAATTTGTTGATTCATTTATTTTGCTGATTTACATCAATACGTTTTAAATATTTTAACCTACAATTACAGGAGTCTCCAGTTTCATGAATCTGAGCTCTCAATTTTTTGTTAGTATCTTTCATCCTGCCAAAAACTCTTCCTCTTCTTACAGCTTTCATAAGATACACTGTTATTGATCATACTCATTCATATTGAATGTATGTGATTCCAGTTTTCACTTTTCTCGCACAATATTACTAGTAAAACAACATATGAAGCAACACAATGAAAAAATAGTGTACATGTAATTCTCCTCCCAAATAAGACCAATATTGAATAAATCCAGTTCTATTACTCTACACCTGCACTGCAACAGTTAGATTAAAATGACTTGCCTTCCTTTTCCCCTGTTCACTATAGACTTACCTTTTTTTTCACTATCAAATGGGCATTGGGTTCGATCCCCGGTCGGGACAGTTTTTCTGGGTTTTTCCTCACCTGTAAGACCCAAACGGTCCCCGAAATCATATGGCCATCGAAATCATTGTATTCATATTCATCTTAGATTAAGCTTGGGATTAGGGACTCTCCTGGTGCACCACTATCATCATCCATCATATCATCGGGGCAACGTAACCCTGCCTTCCAGGCGCCCCAACCTCAGAAGTGGGTTACAAGTACGCCATGCCAGGAGGGAACACCAGGAATGTCGAAGGGCAACCTGGGGCATTTGCAAAAAAAAAAATCTCAGTGACTAGCCTTACTTTTGCTCCATAATTTAGCCCATATAAAATTCACTGCTCAAGCTATATGAATGTGCCCTTAACTGATTTTTTTATCACATTTACTGACTTACCTCTCTTTTTCCCTATAGTCTTCAATTCCATCACTGCATTTCCTCAAGAAAAGATAGTCTCCAACGTAACATACAGGAATATAATTAAATTATTTGGAGTCAATATTAATGTTGATTATCTTGAACATGTTTCGCTTATATCATAATCATTGATATGCTATAATCGAAACATGTTCAAGAACAAATCAACATTAATATTGAGTTAAGATGAACAGACTCCAAATAATTTAATTAAAAGAATCTCAAAATATTACTTCCTAAAATAAAACATTAAATACAGGAATAGGTTTGAAAATGACTTGAAAACACTAGTGGGTAACACATAGAAGTAATTATTTTGAAATTATATTTATTTAATATTTTTCAAAATTATACAATAATTCATGTAAATAAATTCTTACTATTTACTGCTTCAAATATCTTATTGTTTCTATCAGATACAACAAACTGCAAAACAATAAGACTGAGTAACATGTATATAATTTACTCATTTTATAATTTCATACTGCGTAACATTCTACAGCATATCTCAAATGTTCACAGGCAATCAGTTTTAGTAAAATATTTAAAATTGTACTGCACATTTTGAATGTATAACAATAAATCACATAAAAACCTAAAAATATTTTTAATTTATTACAGTATCATCACTGATTAAAATATTATAGAACAAAAATATAATTAACAATTTACTCTACAATGGGATTTGATGAGCCTTCACTTTACACCATTGTTGTCTCGGTTAAAATAATATTTTTCTTTCTCAAATAATGCAACTAAATTGAGATTAAGAACGTCCTGAAGTACTTGCTCACCTGCATATCTTAAAATATTGTGTAAAACATCAGTAGCCCAATGATATGAAATTCATTAATCAGTTTTAAATTAATTCCTACATCACTTCCTAGAACTGAAGAGCTTCTAAATAACCTTCAACATTCTGATTTAAGATTCATTGTACATGTTATCTGCAAGTGTGAACAAAGAAGACAGAAATACATTAACATGGACATCTGTTTCAACATATATATCCCTTGAAATCCATCTCTCCAAACCCAATTATGAAAAAAATAATTTATAGAGAAATTATAACAAAGTTATATGACCTAACTAACAACGTTACATTTTACAATATGAGAAATGTAAGCTAGGGTGAGTTATTTTTTTAAGCTGTTCTAAGTTTAAGACTGATGTGTATAAATATTTATAACTGTTAGACTTAATAGTTGCAAATGTTATAATTTGCCATAAATTGTTCTTCACCTAGCAATGATGTCACAAAATGTCATATTTGATTTACAAATAGCCTTCACTTTTAAAGAGAAGTAGTATTTCAAGTTACTTGAACTATTCTGCAACACCATCACCAGGTCTTTATTCTTTGTTTCTGTAATCCATTGAACTTCCGGTCTTTAGGGATGTAGCTTGAAGTCGAGAACTTGGAATGGCACAACTGACTCAGCAGACAATATCTTAGGACTGTTGATCTCCTGACCTCTCCTGAATGATGAACCCTTATCTAATCATTGTCCAAAGCCAGGAGCAGCTGATTTATTGGAGAAATGGCTTGATTTCTAAAAAAAAAAAGCAATATGTAATATAAACTTATTGTGTTGTACAGATCAACTCACATAATACACGCATATACCAGTACAAGTGAATTATTCATAACTAGCTGAAGTTATTTTTATCAATAATTAAAATTATAGATTTCACAATCAACATAGTATACCACTGGTGTATAATACATAAGGATTACTGTATGCTGGCTCAACTGCACTTTTACTAGCGCTTGATTTTTCAGTTATATTATTGTAAACTATAGCTCTTCTTTTTGTAAACTATAACTCTTCTTTTGTATTTACTAACATTATTTATTATTTTAAACTTTTTCAAACAATTTTATAACATTATTAGACAGTTTTGAAGTATTTATTTAAATATGCATACTAGATTTAAATTACGGTACTTGCTAACAATTTCAACAAAAATAGGCCTACTGTATTTAATATCCCAAAATATTAAGAATGTCAAATAAAACCAAATATTTTATAAAATATATTTCTGTAATTGGTAATTAAATATATAGTTCAAAAATAGTCCATAAATAATAAACATAACCTCACATTATTTTGTAATGATACTAACTTGCTTTTAAATATGTATTCATGAGTGAATAAAATTAGTAATTCATTGTGTAAAGTACTGGTATTATACATGAATAAAATAATTTTCATTAACGAATTAAACTTACTTGTATTTATGCCTGACTTGTTTTATATAATAGGACAGTATTCATACTAGATTTATATTATTTGCTAACCATTTTAACAAAAATAGGCCGACTGTATTTAAGAACTCCAAATATTATGAATATCAAATAAAACTCAAATACTTTCTAAAATATATTCTATAATCAGTAATTAAATATATTGTTAAAAAATAGTCAAATAATAAACATAACCTCACATTATTTTGTACTGATACTAACTTGGTTTTAAATATATAAGCATGAGTGAATAAAATTAGTAATTCATTGTGTTAAAGTACTGGTATTATACATCAATAAAGTCAGTTTCAATAATGAAATAAACTTACCTCTCCGATGATCCAAATGTGCAGTAGCCTATCAGATAGACAGGCCTGGTAACTTCGAAAGTCTGCGATATCACTGTAATCGTAATTTTCAAACTATTCACACAGTTCTTCTACCCAACTAGAGTATTTTTCAATTCAATTGGCTTTCATAATAATAATTAAAACCATATTCACGTTCAATGTTAAAAATGTCCAGTCTTTCACACGCCATTTTAATATAGGAATCACCCTCCGTTATATATCACCCTCCGATTCTACCGACCAAATTCGTGCGGTTACGGTTTACTAACGAAATACGACGAAATAACTCCCGGTGAAAAGTTACTGTTGTTGGTGAAACGCAAATTGTAGTGAAGCTGGGAAACGCTCCGTTTAATTCACCGGTAACACGGTTACCTGTGTTGGTGAAACCGGCCCTTAATACTTCTTATTATATCTGGTTTCCTACAAAGATCATGTAGTTCACTGTTATCTTGTCTTCTCCATTCACCTCTCTGTTCAGCTTTCTTTGGTCCAAAAATTTTCCTAATAACTTCATTCTCAAATACTTGTAATCTCCTTTCCTCCCTTAAAGTAACAGTCCATGTTTCGCACCCATATAATATAACTGGTACAATAATAGTTTTATATATTTTCAGTTTAACGTTTTTTGAAAGGAGTTGGGACATCAAGAGTCTCTGCAATGCATAATAGCATGTATTTCCAGAATTGAGCCTATGTTTAATTTCTTTGTGCATCTCATTCCTATTTGTGATTATTGTTCCTAGGTATTTGAATTCAGCCACTTCATCAAAATTTCCCTCAATTATCATTAGCTGTCCATTTCCATTATATAATGAATTTCTATGTGTGACCACATATTAGTTTTATTGATATTTACTTCCAGTCCTAATTTCTTAGTGTTACTCAATAGTGTGTGGGTGTTGTCCTTTAGTATCTCTTCGCTATCGGCCAATAATACTACATCATCAGCATAAACTAACAGCTTATTAATACCATTGATGTGTAAGCCGTCCTCATTCTCTAAAGATATAATGACATGCTCTAGTACAAAATTAAATAGTAGAGAAGATAGTGCATCTCCTTGCTTCAACCCATTCTGGATTTCAAAAGTGTCCGAAAACTGTTTGCCTACACGCACCCTACTCTTTGTGCCATTTAGACACATTCGTATCAGTCTAACTAACGTTTTAGGAATTCCGAACTCCAGCAGGATACTACATAACTTCTCCCTCTTAATTGAATCATATGCTTTTTTGAAGTCTACATATAGTTGATGTACAGTACCATTATATTCCCATTTCTTTTCTAAAATCTGTATTATACTAGAAGTCTGATCTGTTGTAGACCTGTTTCTTCTAAATGCACATTGATGATCTCCTAGAATGTCATCAATATAGGGAGTAAGTCTGCTTACTAATATATTAGTTAGAATTTTGTACGAAGTTGAAAGTAATGAGATGCCCCTGTAGTTGTTGCAATCAGTTTTATCTCCTTTCTTATAAATTGGTACGATAATTGATTCCTTCCATTCATCAGGAAGAGCCTCTTTTCCCACATCATACTAAGCAACCAGCGTATCTTGTCCATCAATTTTTCTCCCCCTGATTTTATCAGTTCTGCTGGGATCTCATCTGAACCTGACACTTTATACATCTTTAATTTTTCAATTGCCATTTCAATCTCTACTGCACTTGGTTCGGCAACTAGCAATTCTGCTGTCTGTAAATTATCCTCCTCAATGTCCTGTTCTGTATGTACATTTAATAGCTGATTAAAGTAACTTTTCCATCTATTTAATATACTTCTGGAATTTGCAATCATATCCCCATTTTTATTCCGAATTATGTTTGTTCTAGCCTGAAACCCTTTCTTCTCTATACTAATACCCTGATATCATTCTCTAATGTTCCTATTTTTGCGTTCATTTCAAGATCATTAATCTTCTCTCTCAAATATTCCCTCTTTTTGCTCTTTAGTAACTTCGTGGTTTCCCATCTAATACTACCCAATTGCTCTAAATTTACCTCATTTGGCTCCTGTAACCATTTCATTTTTGCTAGGTTTCTCTTCTTTACAATGTCGGCACATTCCTTATCAAACTATTTCTTCTTTTGCCTCTTTTTTAAACACCAATGCTTTCTGATGCTGACATTTAATAGTATCTCTTATAGCCTCCAATTCTTTATTTATATCAGTTTCTTCTTCGTTTGCCAAATTGTCATCGGAAGATTTCAGTACTTCAAATCTATTAGCAATTTTGATTTGGTATTCTTGCCGCATTTCATCATTTTCAAGTTTTTTAAATCAAATTTTACAGAATCATCTTTAGCGTTTGTTCCTCTCATAAGCGATAGCAGTTGTCTGATTTTCACTCTGACTAGATGATGATCCGAATTGCAGTCTGTCCCTCTAACTGATCTAACATCAATGATGCTACTGTGCCAGCGTTTATCCACTAATACATTATCTATCTGGTTCCTAGTTTCTCCATCTGGGGACGTCGAGGTGTATTTATGAATATCCTTATGCTGAAATGTTGTGCTCTTAACAATGAGATTCTTCGATGTGGCAAATATGACTAATCTAATCCCATTGTCGTTACTATTTTCATGAAGACTGAATTTGCCTATTGTTGGTTTGAATATATCTTCCCGCCCCACTTTTGCATTAAAATCTCCTAAGACAATTTTCATATGATATCGTGAAAGACTATCAAATAAGCATTCTAATTCTTCATAGAACTCATCCTTGATCTTGTCATCTTTATCTTCTGTGGGGGCATGTACATTTATAATTATAAAATCATGTTGTTTTGCCCTTTAGAATTATGTATGATATCCTATCACTAACAAACTTAATATCTCGGATAGCGGATAGGATCCTCCTTCTGACTAAAAAACCCGTTCCAAATGCAGGTCTTTCTGCACCCCCGTAGTATAATGCAAAGCTTCCTGATTCCTGACTACCTTCTCCTGTCCACCTAACTTCCTGTAAAGCGACTATATCCAAGGGCGATTTATCTAGTTCCCGTGTTAATATTTCTAGTGCCCGCTATTGTATAAAGTCCTAACATTCCATGTTCCTAGGAACATGTCCCTGTGTTTGAGCCTTTGCATGGGTTCCCTGAATTAGTCCCCGCCCGGAGAACCGAATGGGGGATTATTTGACCTCCAGAAAATTTTACCCCAGTTGAACCCATGTCCGCATTTCTTGATGGTTGTATTTTTACGGTGAAAGTTCGTCACTCTTTCGACCAAGGTACTTTTTTCGTCTGGCTTATCAACTTCGACCAGTTCGGCATGGGTAACCCTATCGGCAGCAATGCTATCGCCGGCATAGCTTTCAGGATCATTTAAGCACGCAAGCCACTCCACCATGGCAAAGTAAAGTTACCGTGGAGGGATTATATCACATTTGAATAACAAACTGTGTGGAGTTTGGAGCAGTATTTTTTGGAGGGGCTGTTAAACGCCACTTTGGGGCAGTAATTTTAGAGGGTGTCTGTTAAATGTCACTAGGGTTTCACTTTGATTTAATTGAGAATTGTTACTTGCCCTTCCTCGGTAGCTAGTCGGTTCCTGTTTCAGGGTGAGCGCTGAGACTCCTATCTATAACGGGTTCGGAAGGAGAGTTGCGTGGGAACAGACAATCACTAATTATTTGAATTATTTTATTTAATTAATCTCAGTCAATTTACGTTACACAGTGAAAATAAAACTTTTCTGTCCCTGGCCTTCGATATTTCGCTAATGAGGACTAGCAAATGACTTATGAGTTCGGCAGATTTTCCCTAAGTCCGTAATCGTTGTTACTAGATATTTTTTTACTATACAGTCGAGATCTTCTTCCTTCTAAGTGTCGAGTATAAGTGTCAGTGTATTAAATTTTGTCCTCATGAGTTCGTATCGAAGTCAGGACCAATTATTCCCATATATGGTCTATACCCTAACTCTCATTTTGATTGGTTAGAATATT
>JASPKZ010004253.1:0-14020 GCA_030220185.1 Diploptera punctata | reverse complement strand
TCATCTCTCCGTCTCCTCCACACCTCGAACGCAGCTCACCTTTTTAAACCGACAAACAACGTCTCTTTGACCAAACACGAGGCAGTAACTGAACACTACATACTTTTCCTAAGTCCACAGACACTACAGACGTTTTCCCAGTTCCACAGCCTCCATAAAGACACACGACACTTCTGTGCACTTGCAGGCTACACTTGCATGCCACTACAAAAAAAAACTACAAACAAACCCCAAAAACACCACCACCACCATTTCCCCAGTACTCTATAACCACTTTTTTATTTCTATTTCCTTTTCCTACTAAAACGTACCAACAATCTCAATTATCTCCTCTCTCCCACTTCTCCACTGCACTGCACTTTTTTCTCTCTGACCAAGGATCCACTTCACTTCTTCGTTTTCTCTCCTGCTGTCCTGGCTATGGGTCCACACCGTTCCTCAGAAGGATGGCCTGGCTGGCGGGCTGGCTGGCCTGGCAGCAGGCAGGCAGGCAGTCCTCAAGCGAGAAACCTGAAAAGAACAAGACAAGATATTAGCTACATGTAGAAAAAAACTTTCAACCTGTACTTCACTAGTACACTACTGCAAATTACATGTCGACACCAAATTAAGTGTGAGGTACATTTTACTGATGCATTTAGATTCTGCAACATATCATGCGATCAATGTTTTACCTACATTGTAAACAAACATATTTTCTATACCTCCTAGGACAATAAAAAATTAAACGGCCAATTAAGGCAGAACCTTAAAAGCACAAGATATGTAAAATAAAATGATCAATATATCCTAACCTATAATTCAGTAGTAACACTTCAAGATTAAAGGTCAACATCAAGTTAGGTTGGCTACTCATTACATATACATATAGTTTGTACAACTTATGTCATCTGCGGTCTAATATGGTCGTAATTCATTAAAAAAATACTACGACGCGATCTTTATTATCATTTATAATTCCAAGGTAACCGACGTAACTAGGATATTTTTAATAATATATCATCTAACGTTGCCCTGGCAATGCGAATATGTAACGTAACGACTATATATATATATATATATATATTATATTAATTCATTCCTGGTTTAGGACGGTCTAATTTTTTTTTTTTCTTCCAACGCACGACCAAAAATTTTATTTTTCCTCATTTAAATATCTGTTTCTTCCCCATCTTGACCGTTAACGAAGGTACGCTGAATGACTGGCAAATTTTGAAATCGGTAATCACGGAGACCGACACTCCTTTTTCTTCGTCGACCTTAACTACAAACGTACTACTCTCTTCTCACTCTCACTTTCCGCCGGACTATAATTACACGGCTCTTCTTATATAGCTAAATTGTTGGCAAACGTATTTTTATATAAAAATAACGCATGCACCTGTAATGACGCCTTGGAATTTCCATTCGATTCCGGCAACTTACAAACATTTAAAAACGTTTTCGCGATAAATGCAATCCCCGCTTCGGCGTCTACTGTGATTTACGTAATAATGACATGTGTTTCCCTCTAAATTAGCTTTATTTAGATTTCGAAATGTTTTTGTGACACAAATTATTATTGTATTGTAGGACGTGTATTTTTGTTTTTCCTTTCTCACCCCACGTTGGCACGCCCGTGTACCGAACTTACACGTCCGGCAACCTGGGCCTGTGAAAACTTTTTTTTTTTTGCTAGCTGCAGAACCCCACAGAAATGTACAGCCGGCAACACGCGAGCCTAATGGTATAAACGTCGGAAACCCACCCGCCCCCGCGTCATAGACCCTCTACAACCTCTCCCACCGTTAAATTAAAAGTTGGCAACCCTTAATGCCCATCTGGTAATGGACGGTAGTTCTCGCTTATATATAAAAAAAAAAAAAAAAAAAAAAACACATACATACATACAGACAGACAGACAGACAGAAAAAAAAAAAGTTGCCAACAGCACGTGGTGTTCCCAGCGGTCACCCATCCAAGTACTAACCACGCCCAATGTTGCTTGACTGCGGTGATCGGACGAGAACCGGTATTTTCAACATGGTATGGGCCGTTGACGGAGATATCTAGGGTTATTTTTTCCTACATATAGGAAGATAGGGAGCTACACCTGAATCATCATCATCATCATCATCATCATCATCATCAAGGAATAGATTTGCAGGTCTATTCCGATCCCATGTTAGTCTCTCGTCTATCTTTCATCTAAATAATTACTTTCTTAATATTATTTTTCACTATATTTTAATATATATAGTGTTCGTACTCGTATTTGGCAACGCTGTAGGTGATGTAAAACACCGTGCATAAATAAGCGATAAAACCGATATTGAATTAATTCAAATCCACTATAATTTCCTCTGATTTTGCCAATGTAAATGATATAAAAGTGTTTGGGAGTCGAGTGGGAGTGAAAAAATATAATTTATTTCATTAATGTATTTTGTTTTGATATTACTTATATTACGACCGCGAGAATTAAATTTAAAACGGCCATCTTACGATTTGCCAATGTTAAAAAAAAAAAAATATATATATATATAAGAATTTATATGCTAATGAAAAACAAATGAGTGAAATGAACTATATATATATATATATATATAATATTATATAATTATAAAAATTCTCGACAGATTCCTAACTTCGCAATCATATTTCATTTCCATTTCCTTTGTAACGGGACGTGCTAGTGATATTTTAAATTATTAAGCAGACCATTGGCTGGCAGGTCGTCAAATTAGGCCCTAAAATAAAAAATAACGCATTCTGAATTATAATATCCAGTTCTTTTTCTCCGGATATGGACGGTGCTATAATATATAAAAATAATATTTCGTTCGCGTCTTATTCCTAGGCATGGAATGCAACAACATGAGCTTTTACTGACGAGACATAATTATCGTAATTTAACTAATTATTTTATAATTACGGTTCTTCACAAATATAGAATACGTAGATTGTGTTCATATTCTTGTGTATTGGCAACGCTGTAGGTCGTGCATTACGAGTCTAAAAAAGAGCCGATATTTATAATCTTCTAAAAACACAATATTTTGATTTTTATTTTGTTAAAGTAAACGAAATAAAATAATTAGGATTTGAATGAGAGCGAAATATTATTTAATCATCTTAAAATGTATCTTCTTGATTTCATACTAATTCGAACGTTTATTACAATCGCGGGAAGTATTAACGTCGTCTTACGATTCCAACGTGAAAAAAAAACTTTATGTGTTCATTATAATATTATATATATAATATATATATAAATTGAATAATATCAATCACGGTTGCCTATTTTTGGAACTTCCTTTAATTGCCAACATAACTATAAATCAAAAGATTTTTTTAATCGCATCTTAATTACATTTGAACTACTTTTTATAGGCAAATTATCAACATGTATGTAAGATTAGTGACAAATTTGCCCGTTACTAGTGTACGTAATGTTTTTTTTTTTTTTCAACCATGGTAATGGCAGTTGACGAAACTGTTTTTTCAGTCACACATTTATGTTGTGTCACATTCGTTGTATTGGCAACGCCTGCCATAGCGAGGCGATAAACGATATTCAATATTTCAAACTCAATATTGTTATTAATTGTCATCTAGTGGAAATAAAGTATAGAGTGAGTGAGAGTGAAATTTTACAATTTCATCTAAATGTATCTTGTATGATATACTTCGAACGAAATTACGATACGACCGCGCGATTAATTATAAAAACGGCATCTAACGATTGCCAAAGAAAAAAAAAAAAAAAAAAAATATAGATATATATATATAAAATTAATGTATAATATAGAATAAAAATTATTGGTAAACAATTAGTAAACGATAAAAAAAAATTATATATTTTTTGAAAGCTATTCCCCTTCTCATTTTGGACTTCCTTTAAAATTTCCTACTTAACCCTAACAAACACATAATTTTCATCATATAAAACTCCCGAATTTTAGACTTTATATTCATGCTAGATAAATAAACATAGTAACTATGGATTTGAGTGAAGTGGATATACAGGAACGAATAAAACATTTCTCAATATATGGATGATGGAGAGCTTATCTCCGCGCGCACATGAACCCTACGGTTCGATATATGTGCCAGTGGAGTGAGTAAGTAAGTAGCTAGTACAATTTCCAAACTACGACGTAAGAGAGCATTGACCAGTTTGCACTTCACACAACCATGTACATATTCAATCATTAGGTAAAATTTCTAACTTTAAATTACAGATTCCTTGCAGATAAACTAATTTACAACAATCAGTCTAGAGCTAGAAATCTAGCCAGTATTTTTTTTAGATACTTTCAAACGACTTCAATCTCAACACAGTGTGATTTGAAATCAGTCCTAAAATAGAGTGCATAATGAGCTATAGTAAAAGGCCGCGATAAAAAACGTCATTAATTGTGTTGGCCCTTTCCTGATAAAGTTTTTTGGGGCCCTGAAAGGCCGGTTTCATGTACTTCACTCTTCAACTTAGGCTATGGCTTACTTTGAAGCGTGTACTGTGACCACACACAGCCTTTGGTGTTCCTTCACTGACAGAGTGCTTTTGCAAGTCTTTCTCCGGAAGGAGGCAGCCTCACTGCAGTTGGATTCCCGACTGTTGATGGTGGAATCGCTTGTGTAGTGAAGCAAGTTTCTGGGGTGGGGGGGGAAAAGCCTCAAGCAGCCTATGGCGCCTCAAAGATGTTGTCATTATTCACAAAGCTGTTTCACATTTTTTCATGATGCTCAGGGCTTGGAACTGATGGCCCGGTGTCAGGTGAACCTGCTTTCCAAGTCACTTTGTAAATGTGAGATGCATATGTCTCTCCTTCCTCTTTGCGCTTTCTTTTTGTTGTCTCCCTTGAGATATTCTTTTCTTCTGTGCTTTAACCCCTGCCTATCTGGCGGCTTTATTCCGGGCTTTAGGCGGCCTGGGCCTTGCTGGTCTCTGCAATATTATAATAGTCCGCAGTCGAAACAAATCACTATTTTATCAGAGAAGCACTAGCCCTAACTCGGACCCAATAGCAACCTAGGCAGCAAGCAGAAGCAATCCTAGGCTATCTTCGCTACAAAACAGTGGTATATAAGCAAAATTTTGGCTTGGCTGCGGTGCAGCTTCTATTGGACACTAAAGCAGCACATAGAACAAAAATGTCTGGCCGGGTAAAGGAAGCAAAGTTGACAGGGAAAGTCCAGTCCAAGCGTTAGCCGTGCTGGTTTAGTTCCCGTCGGCCGTATTCCAGGCCTTCTCAGAAAGAGAAATACGCCGAACGAGTGGGAGCTGAGCACAGTGTACCTGGCAGCCGTCATGGGAGTAACCTGCCGAGAAGTCTCGAGTTGGCTGGCAATGTGCAGAGACAACAAGAAGAAGACAAGGAATCATCTAGGCAATTTTGCAACATGCCATCAGCAACGACGCGGAATATTGAACAACTTCTTTCTGGTGTGACATTGCTCCGGAGAGGCGTACTGCCCCAACATCCAGGCAGTGGCTCACTGGCCCAAAAAACATAAAAGAAGCTTAGGCTGTCTTTTTTTTAAAAAAAAAACGGCCCTTTTAAGGGCCCCAACATGAGAATAGGGCTCAAGGTTGTGACATGGAAGGCATCGCATTAAACACTTTAAAAAAACATTTTTTTTTTGATTTATATGGTGACTTGACTAGGGTAATTTGATTTCGCGAAAATCATACAATCAATTTAGATCAACAAGATGTTGCAACTAGGTGAAATTATCCACACAGATGAGTCTTTTTCATTTTTTCACATTTCAATATACTCTTAACTCCTCGACCTGGCACTCATGTACTCTGAATAATTTAAGTAATGGACTTCTTCTTTTTTCTCACATAAAATATCTGTTGCAATAATAACCCCATCTATCTATTTCAGAATGAGCATCATTATATCAATTTCATTGAAGGAATAAATAAACACACAAATCCTCATAACACTAAGGATTAATATACATACATGTTGCTCCAGGGGAGAGAGAGAGAGAGAGGAGAGAGCGAGGAGAGAGAGAGTGAAAAAAAAAAAAAAAAAAAAGAAAAAACCTAAATTGCCATATCAATAACTACATTTCTAGCTTCACAATCCTTTTATTAATTTATATATATATATAATAATCCCTCCATAGTGCCTTATGCTTTAATGATAAGTATAAACTGGCATTATTCCTAAAATCACCACTATAGAATAACTGCATCAGCCATGTTCATACACAAATGAAGCAATCCATTTGTAGTGTCTAACCAATAATTACTTACAGTACTAACTCATCGTTATTTATTTATTATGTTTATATAATATTAATTAAAAATAAACGCTTTCTAAGCCAACTTAAATTTCAATGAACAAAGGGGAAAAACGTCAAAGTATATCTATTGCGCCCCCCCAATGCCTCGCATACGAATAAGTTGCATTAACCTAAAAAACACCACGGTAGAATAATGCATCACAATTTACACTATATAAGCCACCCAATGGTGTGGCTAATCCAATAATACAATGCGGGAGATTGCTGTCGGAGCGACTAGGCTCCTCAGATTTTCAATTTTTGGCCCGAAAAAGGGCCGTTTCTTTCTTCTGAATGAAGGGGCAGATTTTTATTTTATTAACCTCCAAAGCCGTAAGGGAGGTGCCGCCCTTGCCTCTTCAATCACACACGACATCCATCCCTGTCACTGTCTTCCTCTTAGCATCTCAGTGTACGTACCGGCATCCCGATTACGTTTTCCAAGAAAAACCTCAGTACACCTCTGGTTTCTCCTCGTAAATCAGACCAGAAATAAAGAACCACAAACTCACTTCACACTCATCATTCATCACACTCCTCCACCACCACGACGAGCCAACGCTGATTGCAGGCTTGGTATGCCCTGGATGGTGTCACGAAGCACTTCCTGTGACGCTTTGCGCCACCTTTACCCAACCTTTGCATCCCTTTCCACGTCCAATCTCGTACAAAAGCAGATAGGATATCACTCTGAAGCTTAAATGCACGGCGCAAGGAATTTTCTGCTTATTACCTCGCAGCCTACCCCCACCCACAGAAGAGAGCTCGTCCAATCAAAAACAGTATCTTGAAGCATCCATGCGAAAAAGGGAGTATTATATAACCAAAGCTCCGCATCGGAGCATTCTACTTCTTACGATGGCTCGTACAAAGCAGACAGCACTTAAGTCCACCGGAGGAAAACCTCATCGCAAACAGATTGCCACCAAGCAGCCAGGAGGAGTGCCCCAGCTACGGGGAGGAGAAACCCATCGAAACCGCCCTGGAACCGTTGCATCGAGAGATGCCGTCCAACCAGAAAGCACGGAGCTCCTCATCGCAAGCTGCCTTCAGCGCTGGTCAGGAATAGCTCAGGACTTCAAGACTGACCTTCACTTCCAAAGCCGGCGTCATGCCCTGCAGGAGCCAGCGAGCTTATCTGTAGGCTCTTCGAAGACACAACCTTGTCCATTCATGCAGAGGTCACCATCATGCCCAAAGACTTCAGCTGGCTAGGAGAATCCGAGGGAAAAGCTTAAGATAAAAGCAGAGAGGATAAAAAAAAAAAAAAGGCCCTTTCCAGGGCCACTATTTGTTTGAAAAGAGTTGAAAAACTCGAGTATTTCATTTTTTATAATTTCACACCCAGAAACTAAGAAAAACCCACGTTGGACAATACTAAAACTAGTTTCTAGAAAGCCTGCTCATTGCATGCCTTAGCCCTAAGAATGAAGTGTCCTCTCAATCAAATTTCAATAAGCAACATGTTGCCACAACTGCAACTCGAAATAATTATAAAATGTCACAATGGACAGACTTTTTTCCGTTACACTCTATACAAAGTTTGAATTTTGTTTTTTTTTCCCCCAGGGGGGTTTTTTGTTGACTTTTAATCTGCCCCGACTAAGAACCATGTGAATTAAAGTAATTAACAATTTTATTATCTGACCTTACGCTTTTGCATGCCCACGAAGGATTTCGGCGGCCTTTTACAATTTACTCTCTGATCCCTCATTCAACAACACAAATTATGACACAAACTCTTTTGAAAAGTGTCACTCGGTTCCGTAGAATATTATTTTTAAATTAGGCTACACAAAGAACCAGAAAATAAAAGTAATTTAAAATTTAAAATCTGCACTTAATTTGCAGCACGACCACAAGGATGGAAGTCACAGGATTCTCCTAATATAAAAAATTGTTTTCCACCTCATTCACAAAACGGCAGTAATAAAAATGCTTTTTGAAATATGAACTGCAAAAAAAATAAAAAAATATATATAGTCTACTTACTCTTAATTCTTTATTCCCATGCGTCTAATCCACTTTTAAGCACACTGTGCACACAACGCTGCTAATTCTATATTTTTCACAAGACCATACACCGTTTTTTAAAATTACTTGAATTTACAGGGGGGAAAAACAAAAAAAAAAAATATTTACCTACATAGTATATTAAAAACGACAACACAGTGTGTTTTTAGAGTTTATCTAACTGACCTTCTCATTCCGTTTCTTTCTTCTTTTTTTTTTTTTTTAAAACCGACAGACAAACAAGCAACCCTCAAGAGTTTTTTTTTTTTTAAAATATAATACAGGTTCCTTTCCGTTCCGCCTGAGGAAATGTATTGCCCCTATTGTACTCTTGCTCGTGTTTTGCCCTAATGAGGACCATTTTGGCCATGTACGGCGGGTGGGGAATTGTCATTGAAAGATTTTTTCATTTCTTTCTTCTTTGGGGGGCTGGTTTTTTTTTTTTTTTTTTTTTTTTTTTTTTTTTTTTTTTTTTTTGCCTTCGTCACACCCTTCTTCGGCTTCGGTCGTCGGGGCTTTGGGATTCTTTGGTGTAGGCACCTTCGCTTCGGAAGACCTAACCTCGACGCCTTCCGCACGCCTTCTTGATCTTGTAGGAGGGGCCGATTTCTTTCTTGCCTTTGGTTTTTTTTTTTTGTGTGCATGCCGAACGATTCCTCTTTTTTTTTTGTTTTTTCTCTTTTTTTTTTTTTCTCCTTTTCTTCCTTTTCTTCTTCTTTTTCTTTTTCTTTTTCCGGTCCTCTTCCTTTTTTCCCTCTTTTCCCTTCTTTGCTGTCTCGCCCCTTGCTTGCCGATGTGGCAACGGACATCTCTTCGCTTTGAAAGGAGCCTGTTTCTCTCTTCTACCTCTGGGGCCTTGCTGCGCGAACGGTGCCAGGGCAAAAAAAAACCAGCATCCTTTTCTGGTTTAAGAAGCAGAGCTGCCGAAACTAGCTTGAAAGATCCAGAGGCAACCTTGCCCTCTCGGTCTGCAGAAGTTCTCCACAGATGCGAACGGCTTGCCTTCAAATACTTCTTTTATGAAGGGCGGCGAAACTTTCCTCTCCGGATCGACTTTTGTAGTTGGGGCGGCAATGTACCTATTCTTTAATGAATGTTAAGGCAGGAACCAGGAACCTCCGCGTTCCTCCTCCTTCAGGCTCTTGATGGACTGCTCACCCATCCCCGACGGTGCGAAGGATTGCCGGCGGTCTTGGCCCTGGGGGCTTCTTTTCCCCAGAACACTTTTGCCTTCTTGGAGAGAAGCTTGAGCTGGGAGCTGTCGCCGAGAACACTTGCTACTACTCGAATCTCTTACTGCCATGGTTAGAATGCGAATGGGTGTCCAACAGCAAGCCATTCACAAGCTTATATAACCCTGAAACAACGGACTTGCGCAGAAAATGCAACAGGGTTTCACAAAGGCAAAACCCGGGCACGGGATCAACCAGGTTGCACTGGCATCCCTTTTTTTTTTATTTCTAATGTCAGCAGACGAGTCAAGCAGCAATCACCCACCCTCGGGAAAATACTCCTCGACAACGGAGTGCATAGACCAATCTTGCTTTTTTTAGGAGGAATGGCCGGGGAATTCCGAGTCCAGCAAAGCTTGGGACGACGACGAAAATGTGCACTGCTAGGTCCTCGTTTACAACAAACCCCCTGCAACTAAAGGTCGCCAGAGAGGTCGACACCGGCGTACCCCAATGACGGGGTTCTCTTCTTTCCACACGAAATCTACCACCTTCCCGCTAAAGGTCCCCAAAAAAAACACAAAAAAAACCCCAAAAAAAAAACAAAAACAACGAAAACCTAAAATTTTAAACCGAGTTTCCTAGAAAAAAACAAGTTTAAAAATAAAAACCACAAAAAAAAAAAAACCGCCAATCGAGAAAACACCCCTTTTCGCAAGATCATTTTTTAAAAATAAAATATATCCCACTACGAAGGAGACTTAGAACTTTTTTTTGTTTCGGTTCCCTCCCTCTCCAGCCATCTACGATCCCTCTCCAGCCAGCTACGTATCCTTGCCGGAATGTATATGGAACCGTTTTCAATCAATCGCCTAGAGCACCTGCCTGAGGTAGCTAACAAGCGGACAAAGATTGCCACCCGCACCACCCAGCCTCATCTCCGTCTCCTCCAAACCTCGGAACGGCAGCTCACTTTTTAACCAGAAGAAAAAAACCGCAGAACGTCTCTTTTGACCACACGAGCAGTACTGACCCCTACAGACGTTTTCCTAAGAAAGTCCACAAAACACTACAAAGAGCTTTCTTTTCCCCCCAGGTCCACACGGCTCCATATAAAAGACAACGACACTTCTGTGCACTGGCAGGCTACACTTGGCCTGCACATACAACATACATTTACCAACCCTTCACCCAGTACTCTAGAACCACTTTTTATTTCTATTTTCTACTAAAAACTTACCACAATTCTCATTATTCTCTCTCCACTGCACTGGCACTGCACTTTTTTTCCTCTCTGACCAAGGATCCACTTCGTTTTCCGGTCTGTCCCTGGCTATGGGTCCACACCGTTCTCGTCAGAGAGATGGGCTGGCCGGTCTGGCTGGCAGGCGGCAGGCAGGCAGGCAGTCTCAAGCGAGAACCTGAAAGAACACGACCAGATATTAGCTACATGTAAGAAAAAACTTTCAAACCTGTAACTCCCTAGTAACACTAAGAAAAAGTAACACCTCGAAAAAGACAGAAAAACCAAATTACAAAAGGTACATTTTACTGATGCATTTAGATTCTGCAACATATCATGCGATCAAGTTTAACCTACATTGTAAAACAAAAAACATATATCATATACCTCCTAGGACAATAAAAAATTAAAAACGGAGCCAATTAAGGCAGGAACCTTAAAGCACAAGATATGTAAAAATAAAATATCAAAATCCTAACCTATAATTCATTAGGGTAACACTTCAAGATAAAGGTCAACATCAGTTAGGTTGGCTACTCATTCACAAAGACATATAGTTTGTACAACTTATGTCATCTCTGCGGTCTAATATGGTCGTATTCATTAAAAAAAATACTACGCGATCTTTATTTATTATCATTTATAATTCCAAGGTACGCGACGTACTAGGATATATTTAATAATATATCATCTAACGTTGCCTGGCAATGCGAATATGTAACGTAACGACTAATATATATATATATATATATATTATATTTAATATTCTTCCTGGTTGTAGGACGGTCCTAATTTTTCTTTTTTTTCCTTTCCCACCGACGAACGAACCAAAAAATTTATTTTTCTCTCATTTAAATATCTGGTTCGTCTCCGTCCCCATCTTTGAACCGTTAAACGAAGGTACGTGAATGACTGGCAAATTTTTGAAATCGGTAATCACGGGAGACCGAACAATCTCTTTCTTTCGTCGACCTTAACTACAAAACGCTACTACTTTCCGCCCGCGAAACTATAATTACAAAGGGCCTCTTTTCTTATATAGCCTAAATTTGTTGCACAACGTAATTTTTATATAAAAAAATAACGCCATGCACCTGTAATGACGCCCTTGGGAAATTTCCATTCGATTCCGGCAACTTACAAAACATTTAAACGTTTCCCGCGATAAATGCAATCCGCTTTCGGCGTCTACTACTGTGATTTACGTAATAATGACATGTGTTTTCCTCTAAATTAGCTTTATTAGATTCGAAATGTTTTGGTGACACAAAATTAATTATTGTATTGGTAGGTACCGTGTTGTTTACTTTTTTTTTTTTTTTTCCCTTCACCCACTGTTTGGCAACGCCCCGTGGTAAACCGAAACTTACACGTCCGGCAACCTGGAATGCCTGTGTGAAAACTTTTTTTTTTTTTTGCTAGCTGCAGAACCCCACAGAAAATGTACGGACGGCCGGCAAACACGACGCGAGCCTAATGGTAATAAACGTCGGAAACCACCGCCCCCCCGCCCGGTCCTCCCATAGACCCTCCCTACCACACTTCCCACCCGTTTAAAAGTGAAAAGTTTGGCAACCCTTAATGCCCATCTGGTAATGGACGGTAATTTTCTCTCCTTTCGCCTTTATATACAAACAAAAAAAAAAAAAAAAAAGACACATAATAACATACAGACAGACAAGAACAGACCAGAACAGAAAAAAAAAAAAAGTTGCCAACAAGCACGTGGGTGTTTTTCGCCCCAAGCGGGTCACCCATCCCAAGTAACTAACCACCCCAATGTTGCTTGAACTGCGGTGATCCGGAAAAGAAACCGGTAATTTTCAACATGGTAAAATGGCCGTTTGACGGAGAATATCTAGGGTGTAATTTTTTTCCTTTCCTACATATAGGAAGATAGGGAGCACCTGATACCTGAATCATCCATCACATCATCATCAACTCATCATTCATCATCAAAAGGAATAGATTTGGCCAGGTCTATTCCGATCCCATGTTAGTTCTTCGTCACATATCTTTCATTCTAAATAAATAACTTTCTTTCTTAATATTATTTTCAACATATATTTTAATATATATAGTGTTGTCGTTTCGTTACTCGTATTTGGCAACGCTTGTAGGTGATGTAAACACCGTGCATAAATAAGCGATAAAACCGATATTGAAATTAATTCAAACACTAGATTTCCCTGATTTTGCCAATGTAAATGATATAAAAATAAAAGTGTTGGGGAGTCGATTGTGGGGGAGTGAAAAAATATAATATATTATTTATTCATTCATAATGTATTTTGTTTTGTGATTTTTTTTGATATTAAATATATATTTAAAACAAAAAAAAAAAAACAAAAACAACGGCCATCTTACGATTTTGCCATATTTAAAAAAAAAAAAAAAATTAATATAATATAAGAATTATGATTAATAATGAAAAAAAAATGAGGTGAAAATGAAATATATATACATTTTTATATATATATATAATTAAAACAAAGTTTCGACAGATGCCTCTAACTCGCAATCATATTCATTTCCATTTCCTTTGTAAAGGATCCAGGTGCTAGGATATTTAATTATTAGCAGACATGGCTTGCCAGGTCAATCCAAATTAGGCCTAAAAAATAAACGCATTCTGAATTATAATTATATCCAGTTTCTCAGATCTTATGGACGGCGAATTATACTTATATATAGTTAATATAGATGATATATAAATATATAAAATAATATTTCGCGTCTTATTCCTTCTTCAGGCATGAAAATGCACAAACATGCGTCTTTACTGAGAGACATAATTATCGTATTTATATTTAACTAATTAATTGTATATACGTCTTCAAAAATAGAAATACGTAGATTGTGTCATATCGTTGGATTGGCAAACGCTTTTCCGCCGTGAATTTTTACAGTCTAGCCCACATTGATATAAAACAAAAAAAAAAGCCGATATATTTATAATATTCTAACAATTATTGAATTGTATTTTGTTAAAGTAAAAACGAAATATAATAATTAGGAGGTGAATAGAGAGCGAAATATTATTTAATCATCTTAATGTATCTTGCGTGATATTACTTTCGAAAAAACGTTTATTACAATCGAGGGAAGAGTAAATGTAGTAACGGTCGTATTACGATTGCCAACGTGGAAAAAAAAAAATTATATGTGTTCATTATATATTATATATTATATATATAGATATATATATATAAAATTAGAATAATATCAATCACGGTTCTGCCTATTTTGGACTCCTCTTTAATTTCAACATAAACTTTATAAATCAGATTTTTTTATGCATCTTAATTAA
>JASPKZ010004252.1:0-21643 GCA_030220185.1 Diploptera punctata | reverse complement strand
AGGAAAGTTTTGGTTCTTTGCTGCCAAGTTAGCTTGTTGTGGGAATCTTATGAAGGAGGTTTTGTAAACACATATATCAAGTAAAATAAAAAAATATCTTGCGATACCCTGACTGTCCTTCTCATAATAGGAAAAAAGGGCCGTTACTTTATCCTGGAGGGTCTACCCCCCCATTCCTTCTGGTATTCGATAGCACAAGCTGGTTTCTTTCTTTCTTCTCTTGGTTGTTGACCTCTCTTCTTTTTAATTTTCCAGTGCCCCTAATGTCAGCTGATCGATGCTTAGAGGAAAGAAAGTGAACATCTTTATTGTCCTTCCAATTTACACAAAGAATATGGTTAGCTGACCAGATTCATACTCGCCAGGCTTCATTTTCTTGCTAGAATATCGCTGGGCATCTCTCTTCTAGTAGGCCTAACAGTGCCTATTACATTTGTTTTAAGGGATATCAATCTCTTACAAAGAATCTGGTGAAGTGTACCAGTTATCTAAGAAGAGAGTTTGTCCTTGGTCAAACAAATGGTTGACACATGTCCATTACAAACATTTGTACTGGCAGGAAGTGTAGGATTCAGTAATGTCATCTCCGATTTAAATTTTTAAAGGAATGACAATATCCAGTAGACGACGTGCATATTTTGTATACCTTTATTCCAAAACTCGAACGCGTAGAACGGTTACACTGTACATACGATAATCGACCTCTGATTTTTCATTAGGCTCTCATCTAGTACTATGTCTTGTGCAGGGTGAGTAGAGATTACTAAATTCTCTGACAGGTTGTTATGATTGGCCTAATCTTTTTCAGTTGTCCAGATCTATAGCATTTCTGTCATTTGCGAAATGAAAGAGAAAAACGAGAGATAAGTTGAAATCTCTCTCTACTCATTATTTCTTCCCCATAATTGGTGTTTCGTGCATCTATTTTTAGACCAGATACAGTTGTAAGCGTGATTTTCGTACTTGTGACATTAGTATCACTAGCGAAAATATAGCCTTTCATCTCATCTTCTGTAACATCAAACCATTTATCGTCATCTTTTCTTTCTCTTTCTTTCAGGGATTCGCTAACTGCTCCCTTGCGTAGTCATTAGTTTTCCTTAGTTATTATGGAAAACACAGGGTCCATATATCTAAAAATATTTGGAGTTCAGAAGGAGATTGATATTCATATTGATTTTTAATCTCATTACACACACCACTATCACCACTAAACTGATATAACAACATGGTTATTCTCAGATTTTCACCCACTTCCAATCATTGGCGTGATACGGCTTTGTTTTTTTGCAGGGTGGCGGGACAATAAAGTTCATATCACTCTCACCGCTTTCTTCTTCAGCAGAAGTTGCTTCTGAATCACTTATAGATTCATCCAATACTTCTCTCATCACTAAATATATCAGAAACTTCTGAATCACTGCCTAATTCACGCTCTAATAATTTCCTAATTCACATCACTGTCACTACCCTTAACTTTCCTTGGCGCCATTTTTCTTACAACTGACACATGTTCTTTCTTAGGGTAAAACTCGTTCGTGGAAATTTTCTAAATGGCATGGAGGGGATGAAATAGCATTCTTGTGGATGTGTTAGAAGAAGAAAAAGGTATGTAACAGATATCTATGAGCAGCAAAATAACTAAAAATTCGTTTTTTCGATCTCTACACTGCGCGACCACAGGTCGTCATACGATTTAGTGCTTAAGAACGTCATGCGACCTCAGTCTGTCATCCGATTTGAATGGGTTAAAGAAAATTATATGGAATTGATAAAGATCTCTCTCATGAGTGAGAAAGCAACCATAGATTTTCCCTGAGGCAATATTTTTTTTTTTTGTGGAAATACTACAGAAGCTCCAATGAGCTTAGTGGATCTTACTGTACGATATGAATGAATTGGTAGAGAGAAAGAATGACGTGTCATTTGCCATTTGCAATCATGATTCTTTCAGATTATAAAAAAAATGAACTCTTGTAAAGTGATTCACATGGTGGTGATACTGCATTAACCAATAATCAGGCATCTATTGTTTTATTTGAAGAGAAAAAATTATTATTATGAGTAGGGTTTTAGACTCACCTCAATTTTTTAAAATATTCCTGCAAACTAGTTTTCTTCACACTTATGTGATATTGTCATTGCCTCCCAACTGCCGCCGAAATTGAGGTTGATCAATCCTGTATGGTGATTTCTGCTCCCTCTGTTGGCTGACGGACGAATTTACAAATCTTTTTTTTTATTTTTCCCCAAGAATTTAAAAATTCAAGGATCAACAACCGCAAATTCGGCAGTTGAAAGGCATTGACATCATCACAAAAGCATGAAGAAACTAGTCTGCAGGAAATATAAAAAAAAAATATTAGGTGAATTTAAACCTAATTCATAATAATTATAAGAAACCTCATAGTGTTAATTCCTTCAAATATTAAAAAAAAAAAAATATGCCTGAATCAAGATTTGAACTTGATGTCCCTTGAATCATATTTTTTATATCTTTGAAGAGAACAATTTTGCCTAGACCAAGACTTGAACGCGGATCTTTGGCTTTCCGGGCCAAATTCTGTACCAACTGAGACTAACCGCGGCAAGTTGTGATCTAGATGCAAATTTTTCTCTTTATTACATTGTAATTCCCTCGCGCCAACTGCTTTGAAACCATGGCTTCTATCTTTGGCATATGGTGTGGCCTCTTAGTTAAGCCCTACTGGCTTTATTAAAGTAGAAGTAGTGTTTAAAATTCCCAATTAATGTCTTCTTTAACTAAGAGGCCACCACCATACGCAAAGATAGACTTTAGAAGCAACGGTTTTCAAAGCATTTGATGCGAGGGAATTACAATGTATAAAGAGAAAAATTTGCATCTAGATCGCAACTTCCCTTGGTAGCTCAGTTGGTAGAGCATT
The DNA here is from genome assembly GCA_030220185.1 of Diploptera punctata. Lineage (NCBI taxonomy): Eukaryota > Metazoa > Arthropoda > Insecta > Blattodea > Blaberidae > Diploptera > Diploptera punctata. Next base: position 18,737 of record JASPKZ010004252.1, on the reverse strand, counting down.
TGGCCCGGAAAGCTAAAGGTCCCGGGTTCGAGTCTCGGTCTAGATGAAAATTTTTCTCTTCAAATATAATTTATCCTTCATTGAAAAGTGTTAATAATAATAATAAAAACATCAATATATTTGTCTATTCAAATAAAATTTTATCTTTCAGTGATAAGTGATAAATTTAATATGTTGTTTTCTAAAGTTCTGCATCTAACACTGAAGTCATTAGCAGTTTAAATTTAATATGTAAGATCTATATTAAGTTATGTAGGTAGATTTATATGTTGTTTTCAGAATCCAAAGAATTTCCTTTACCTATAATTTGAAGGTTATTAATTTAATAATGTAAGTTAAAGACTTCAAATGTATAAGTTAGATGTTAATAATAATTGTACATACAATTCAACAATAATTTTTACTCATTAAATATTTTAATATGCATATTGCATTCCAAAAAACAACATGGCCATGGGAGTAGACTGCCCCTGATTATGTCTACAGTCAAATATGATCTCAGCTATTAAATATGTGTATATGGCAGAGTATAGATTGTAAAAAGTTAGGTGTTCAGTATTAAAATATCTTATGTGAATCAGAATAGGAATTCTGAGGATATTGTCCTAGTATTTTGTGATGAAAAGAATGTTGAAATGATCTTAATATCTTTTGTATTAAGATATGCTCAAATAAATCAAGATTTTAATTAATTTTTTTTGTTTAAATCAAAACTTGCCTTCAGATTTTTTTCTGTTTAAAAATACAATTGAATAGTCGTCCAGAACAAGGTGGCTGTAACATTAATTTTTTCCCCAAGTTGAGTTTTATTGCCTGTCCAACAGATCTGTGCCCCCATAAGATGTGCGAACTAAAGCCTACTTCCTTTTCTGCCTCGGCAAATCATTTCCCTCCCTGCATTCCTATCGCTCTCTTGCACTCCAGTGTGGTCAACTTGACTCCAACCTTGCATTATTCAATATTCAAGAGCCTTGACACTGGGGGAAGTTTGGCAACATCCCTACTCGATAAGTTACTGTGGCTGCTGTTTGACGTAGTGGGAAGGGAGTGCAGTAGTGAAATGGTGGTGAGTATTGTTGTGTACTTTTCTAAGAATGATGCCAGTGTTGTAGGGGTACAGATCCATTGGTCCGAGTATACATTGCAAATAGTAGTTAATGGCACTGTAAAACGTTTTCTTAATCAATACTAGTAAAATTCATTTCAAATTCTGTTGAGGTGAAGTCGTATGATGAAAGTTAAAAAATTAAATTGTACCTGTTGGTAGGTACTGTCAACCTCAACTTTGTTAAAATATTGTATATAAAATTAAGGGGCACGCAGAGTAGCATAGTGGTTAAGGCACTGAGCTACAAGCCGGAGGGTCGAGGGTTCAAGTCCCGTTGGGGTCGGGATTTTTAAACTCACCCAAACCCTCTGGCGGCACTATGGCCCTGGGGTCGACTCAGCCTCTAACGGAAATGAGTACCAGACGCTTGTTCTGGGGGTAAAGGCGGCCGTCACGCAGAGCTGACAACCCAGCTGACATAAAGTGCCGATTGTCTAGAAAAAGTGGGAGCCTTAACCTCCTACTACCCCAAGGGCCTCCGGGCCTGTTGTGGGATCACTTAAAATATAAAATTAACTGGAGCGCTTTCGGAAGTTATCTTCCATCTTCTGCAGGTTGAGCTTCTGCTACTCGTTGTTGTTGTGTATACTCCAACTGTTGTAGCAGCAACTGACTTGTTCTTGACGATCTCATATAATGTGTTTAACCACTTGCGTTATGCAGCTGACTCAAACTATTTAGTCCTGAATTTAGTCAGAAAGAAAGCTTTTAGATCATAAAGGGGGGAGGGGGAAATGGTTAAGAAAAAAATGCTAGAATTTACACTTAAAATTGTTTTCTTTATTCACTTTATTTTTTACTGTCATAAAATATATATACATAGGAGAGCCTTTAATTATAGATTGACCAAACATATCAAAGTTTCCGAAGCATTTAGATAAAAGCAATAATCAATGGATTTATATTTCCTCTGATCCTTGTTTAAGAGAAGAATCAAAAACATATTTTCACAGTAAACTATGGATCTTTGAAAATGCTTCATTCCAATATAAAAATGCTAGTAATGCTTAAGCAATAAAACATAATTTAGTGGTCATTCACTTCAATGATTTTGACATGTAGGGTCCATCGAGTTCATATCCAATCTTCCTATAATAATTCCTAGTACCAACACCTGGAAAAGAATATCACTATTATAATACCACTATTACAATTTCTTGTTTGTTCAAATAGTGCAAACTTTTTCATATAAAAAAATGTACCTGAAATTACAGAGATTTTCACAGATCCATGTTCTTCCTTTGCAATTCGCTCAGCTTCTTCCATAAGCAACATTCCAAATCCCTGATGTTGAAATTTTGTGGGGTCTCTAGCATTTACAGGTACAACACTTCCATAAACATGTAGTTCACGTACAATTGATACTCCACCCTTTAGCTCTGGTCTACAAATTTTAAATTTAAAAAGAGTCAGTACATAAACACAGGGCAAAGAGGCCTCATCATGGTATGGTCAAATAGGGAATTGGACTCCCCTGAGTAGATAGAAGAAAGGAAGGCTCTAGAAGAGTTGGAGTGATGGTGTTTATTCAACCATGTGAGATAGAAACCTACAAGATAATGATTGGTAGGATTTTGAACCATAGGGGAATAAAAATCAGGAAATTATATCAACTGTAATAAAAATGATGATGATAATGAAAGTATTTATATATTAAATTTGGGAATTTTTAACATTATGAGGTTCAATTAATAAGAATTAAATGAATCGTGATTTCTTCTTACCTCATACTTCTATGTTTTTTTAAACACACAGCACTGAAGTATCGGCGACCCATTGTCACCATCGTCAGCTGTTTTCACGATTTAGTTAGAAAATGATTCATTCAAAAGAACATCAGATGGCAGTTTGGATAATTACCGGCAAAAGAAAAAATTGACAATTGTGAAAACACCTGACGATGGTGACAATGGGTCGCCGATACTGCAGTGCTGTGTTTAAAAAACATAGAACTATGAGGTAAGAAGAAATCACGATTCATTTAATTCTTATGATGAGAGTATATTTACTTTATGATACTCTTTTAACTTCTCAGATCATTAGTATCAAAATTCAAATCTGGGTCTGAAACAGCTGATAAATTTTGCACAGAGGCCTCTATTTTTTTTTCAGGCTTGAAGTTCATTTACATGCCATAAATATATAGGATGGACCCCTGGTCTTACTTCCCTTCCAAAGAAAGCCATACTCCAAATTTTTACACTCTTAAAAAAAAAAATCCATTCCATTGACTCTAGTTCGGTTTTGAAACTGTGGACCTCAGAACAAGAGGCAAGAATTAACTTTTTTGACTAAAGAATAGAGATTGTCAAATATAACCCAAGATTATAATTTACAGATTTCGGTAAGACAAAAACTATGGCGTTTCAAGGGAAAATACCGATAAGAACTAAAATTGTTATTAACAACAATATAATAGAACAAGTTAATAACTTTACTTATCTTGGCTGCAATCTTTCGTACGACACATGTAAAGACATAGACATAAAATTGGTCAAATTTCAAAAACTTATAGGAACAATAAAAGTATTCTTTTCCGAAAAGTACGTCCAGATACAATTCTAAAATTTTATAAAACAATGGCTCTTCCAACTCTACTTTATGGTTCTGAAACCTGGGACTCTTACTACAGGTAAATTAAATAGGATAGTAGCTGCAGAAATGAAGTTATTAAGACCTTTAGCGGGTTATACGCTTTATGATCACATGCGTAATGAAGATATCCGCAAAGCTCTCAACACACCAGCAATAACTGAAAACCATTCAAAATATCAAAATAATTGGCATGACAGCCTTCTGAGGATGCCAAACAATAGACTACCTCTGCAGCTATTGAACTACAGACCCACAGGGCGAAGAGACCCAGGAAGACCTAAGAAGAGATGGAGGGATCAATTTCTTTCCTGAAGCGGAACAGGCCAATTGGCTTAATCCATGCCTGCCATTGATGATGATGATGACTAAAGAATAGAGTAGAAATAAATAAAATCCATATATTTTTATTATTCATTTCATACATCTCAATGATGGATAAATTAATCTTGTAGCTTTTTATTGGCTTTCAAATTCATTACAAGAATAAAGTACATGTAAATAAAACCTACATGTAACGTAAAGATCCGAGAATACATAGCTTTTATTTACATATACTCCATTCTTTAGTGGGAGTATGCCATAGCGTAGTGGTTAAGGCATTGTGCTACAAACCGGAAAGTCGAGGGTTCAAGATTTTTAACTGACCCAAACTTTCTGGTGCACCACAGCCCTGGGGTCGACTCAGCCTCCAATGGAAATGAGTACCAGACACTTGTTCTAGGGGTAAAGGTAGCCGTCACGCAGAGCTGACAACCCAGCTGACATTAAGTGCCGATTGTCTACAAAAAGTGGGAGCCTTAACCTCATACTACCCCAAGGGTCTTCTATGGCCTGTAGTGGGCTCACTTTACTTTATTATTCTTTAGTCAAAAGGAGTTTAGTTTACCAGGATCGACTAAACCTAAGAATTTACTTTCATGATACTAAAATTGTGTTCGAAAGAAATAAAAGTAGAGCTTATCCTCTTATAGGGATAATGACATAGCCTATGTCTCCGTCATTCTTCCCATTGTAAATCAAGAGTTTAATAATATTTAAGTTGATTAATACATTTGCTTAGAATATCTCACTTATTTTTAAATTTGATACCTTTTTAATGTGACCAAATCATTTCACTCTATTCTATTATAAATCTAAATGAAGTTATACCATATTGGAAGTATTTTAAATTTATATTTGAAGAGAGGTAAGATGTCCAGACTAAAAATAATATAATTAAAATAACCTCAAAATATAACTTCCTAAAATTAAATATTAAGAAGACATTAATTGGGAATTTAATTTCTTAATTTTAATTTCTTCAATCTTATTGTGTTCAATGTGATTTTTCATAAAAATATCTCATCAGAAATTTCACAATTCTACTGTTTTAATAAATGAATATATAATACATACCTGAATGTCTCATCAGAACATTTTCTCAATCGCAGAAGACCAACTAATATATCTTGTTCAGGATCTTCATAAGATAAGAAAGTCTCCCATCCACCATTAGCAGTGTAATCACGTCGTACTAATTCCACCTGAAAAGTTAGTCTTATTAAATGAATACTAAAACGTGAAAGCTAATACTATGATTGAAGTAAATAAATTAATATTTGAAGAGAAAAATTTTCGCCTAGACCGAGACTCGAACCCGGGACCTTTGTCTTGCCAGGCCAAATGCTCTACCAACTGAGCTACCGAGGCGAGTTACGATCTAGACGCAAATTTTATTGGGAATTTAACATTACTTTATAAAGCTAGTAAGGCTTCTAATGACATTTTTATTATTGATTTAACATTTCACACTGAAAGATAAATTATATTGAAGAGAAAAAATTTTCGCCTAGACCGAGACTCTTCTTAACTAAGAAGCCGCCATTTGCGAAGATAGAAGCAATGGTTTCAAAAGCATTTGGCGAGAGGGAATTACAACGTATATAAGAGAAAAATTTGCATCTAGATCGTAACTTGCCTCGGTAGCTCAGTTGGTAGAGCATTTGGCCTGGCAAGCCAAAGGTCCCGGGTTTGAGTCTCGGTCTAGGCAAAAAATTTTCTCTTCAAATATAGTTTATCTTTCAGTGAGAAATGTTAAATCAATAATAAAAACATAAATAAATTAATATATGCAACTAAACTATTGTAATCAATGAAAAAAATTATGCCAGAACTGGGAATCAAAGCCTGAACCTTTGGCTTTAAGTGCTGATGATCTAGACCAATGAGCTTATTCAGGCTTCCCTCCCATCCAAGCACAAATTCAATTTTTACCTTTATTCTTGATACCATTTCCAATGTAATGAACTAACATTCACAAATATGCATTGAATGGCTCTTACATTAAAAAGACATTATGGGATTCCACACAGCTATAGCATTATTTATTAAATTAATATTAAGCTGAAGCTAGTATTATGATTGAAACAATAAAACTTCTTTAACTGTCACAAGGAAAAAAACACTATGAGGTTTATATTTGAAGAGAAAAATTTTTGACTACACCGAGACTCGAACCCGGGACCCTTGGCTTTCCGGGCCAAGTGCTCTACCAACTGAGCTACCGAGGCAAGTTACGATCTAGACGCAAATTTTCTCTTATATACGTTGTAATTCCCTATCGCCAAATGCTTTTGAAACCATTGCTTCTATCTTTGCAAATGGCGGCTTCTTAGTTAAGAAGACATTTATTGGCGATAGGGAATTACAACGTATATAAGAGAAAAATTTGTGTCTAGATTGTAACTCGCCTCGGTAGCTCAGTTGGTAGAGCACTTGGCCCGGAAAGCCAAGGGTCCCGGGTTCGAGTCTCGGTCTAGGCGAAAATTTTTCTCTTCAAATATAATTTATCTTTCAGTGAGAAATGTTAAATCAATAATAAAAACATAACTATGAGGTTTAATTTAAGAATTAAATTAATATTATCATTACCTCACCTCATATCCTTTTTCTTCTAGACTGCAGTTTCGGAGCTATATCTCTATCATCAGTAGCCTCTCATTGACTGTGTTATGTTGTTTCTTGGCAGTTTTTCTTCTTCCTTCTATCGCTGGACCGATGAACCATTGTATCAAATCAAAATTTGTGGGAGTTTCGAAATTCATGAGTTTATCTTTCTTGCTTTTTGGTCTGAAAACATTTAATTGATACGAAAGCTGGCCTAATCAAACACACAGATAAACAGATAGAACTCACGGTCTGGGAAAAAATCACATAAAAAAAAACAAGAAAGATAAACTCATGAATTTCGAAACTCCTGCAAATTTTGATTTGATCGAGAGGTTCATTGGCCCTACGATAGAAGAAAGAAGAAAAACGCCAAGAAACGATATAACACCGGTCGATGAGAGGCTACTGATGATGGAGATATAGCTCCGAAACTGCAGTCTAGAAGAAAAAGGATATGAGGTGAGGTAATAAAAATATTAATTTAATTCTTACAATAAAACTTATTTCAAACCAGTTCTAACATATGCAGCTGAGACTTGAACACATACAAAGAAGGACTTGAGCAGAATCCAAGCTACAGAAATTAAATGTTTACGTGGAATAGTACATAAAACAAGGAGAGGTAGAAAAGGAATGACAAAATCAGGGAGACATTAAGTGTAGAAAAATTTACAACAGACATAGAAAAAAGTAGTCTAAAAAGAATGGAAAAGGTAAAACTACTACAAAGACTGTTAAATCTCAAGTTACAAGGAAAATGACCACGGAGGTAGGCCATGAAAAAGATGGATTAATCAAGTGAAGAAAAGTCTACAAGAGAGAGGACACGACTGGAAAGAACTAAAAGAAGCAAAGCATGGGAAGATAGAGATGGTTGGAGGGATATTTGGAATCGACCTTCCGAATGGAGGACACGATGAGAGGATGATGATGATGAAATATGTAATGTATACGACTAAACTATTGTAATCAATGGTAAAGAGAAAAAATTATCCCTGAACCAGGAATTTAACTCCGAACCTTCAGCTTTATGTGCTGATACTCTGGACCAGAATGAGCTAAAAAATGTTTCTCTTTACCATTGATTACAATAGTTTAGTTATGTATATTAATTTACTTATTTCAATCATAGTAATTACTTTAGCTTCTTAATATTAATTTAATAAATAATACTACAGCTGTGTGGAATACCATCATGTGTTTTTAATGTTTTTTTTTTCCTAATCGTACCAGGTTGTCTTTTATGACATTTCTGGTTTTCTCCCCTGACATCGACAGAATTGTAATCCATTTCTTAAGCTGGGACACCTGGAAGGCGGAGTTACATTACCCCGATGATATGATGGGTGATAAATGATAATGAAGTGCCAGGAGAGTTCTTAACCTAACTTAACTTAAATTCCAGACCATGGGCAACCACAGGAATAAATCCCTTTAAGAGAAAATTCCTATGGTTTGAGCAGGAATCAAACCCGGGACCTCATGAACAGTAGTCACAGTTCATGTAGAAACTAATCAATATGTATTTGTGAATGATAGTTCATTGCATTGGATGTGAGATCAAGAGAGTAAAGGTAAAAGGAAAATTTGTGCATGGATGAGTGGGAAGCCTGAATTAGTTTAGTGGTCTAGAGCATCAGGAAGTAAAGCTGAAGGTTTGAGGTTTGATTCCCGACTCAGGCATACATTTTTCTCTTTACCATTGATTAAAATAATCTTATATTAAAATCAATGCATAATTACAGTTCTGATTCAGTCTTAATCTATTTGCAAGAAGAAAATTTCAGTTTAAATTTGAAGAGAAAAATTTTCGCCTAGACCGGGACTCGAACCCGGGACCCTTGGCTTTCCGGGCCAAGTGCTCTACCAACTGAGCTACCGAGGCGAGTTACGATCTAGACGCAAATTTTTCTCTTATATACGTTGTAATTCCCTATCGCCAAATGCTTTTGAAACCATTGTTTCTATCTTTGCAAATGGCGGCTTCTTAGTTAAGAAGACATTTATTGGAAATTTAACATTACTTTAAAAGCCAGTAAGGCCTCTAATGATGTTTTTATTATTAATTTAACATTTCTCAATGAAAGCTCAGTTGGTAGAGCACTTGGCCCGGAAAGCCAAGGGTCCCGGGTTCGAGTCAGACACCGGTCTAGGCGAAAATTTTCTCTGACTGTCACATTTAATTATCTTTCATTGAGCAAATGTTAAATTAATCATAAAAACATCATTAGAGGCCTTACTGGCTTTTAAAGTAATGTTAAATTTCCAACAAATGTCTTCTTAACTAAGAAGCCGCCATTTGCAAAGATAGAAACAATGGTTTCAAAAGCATTTGGCGATAGGGAATTACAACGTATATAAGAGAAAAATTTGCGTCTAGATCGTAACTCGCCTCGGTAGCTCAGTTGGTAGAGCACTTGGCGCGGAAAGCCAAGGGTCCCGGGTTCGAGTCCCGGTCTAGGCGAAAATTTTTCTCTTCAAATTTAATTTATCTTTCATTGAGAAATGTTAAATTAATAATAAAAACATCATTAGAGGCCTTACTGCCTTTTAAAATAATGTTAAATTTCCAATAAATGTCTTCTTAACTAAGAAGCCGCCATTTGCAAAGATAGAACAATGGTTTCAAAAGCATTGGCGATAGGGAATTACAACGTATATAAGAGAAAAATTTGCATCTAGATCGTAACTCGCCTCGGTAGCTCAGTTGGTAGAGCACTTGGCCCGGAAAGCCAAGGGTCCCGGGTTCGAGTCCCGGTCTAGGCGAAAATTTTTCTCTTCAAATTTAATTTATCTTTCATTGAGAAATGTTAAATTAATAATAAAAACAAAATTTCAGTTTGTTTAATTTACTGTGTTCTAATCCAAAATGCATTTGGAGAGGATTCCCTTATACCTGTCAACACCGCTCCTAATTTTAAGGGTCAAGGAGAAAGGTAAATAAATATATCCTGGAACTGAATTGTCTGCTGATTCAGAAGTAATACGTTCAATTACATGTAAACAGTTACTATCAGAGAGAAGCAGTTTCAAGTAGACAAAATTGCATTCATGCAAAATCTTCAATTTTATTAATATGTTGCTTTGTTTAATACCTCATAAGGTCGAACTTTGTGATGTATCTCCTGTATTCCAACTTCTCTTGTCCTCACATCACGACAATCTGTTCCCAAGTCTTTCATTCGTGCTAATGCCAGTTCACGTAAATTACCATGCTCGACACCAGAGCTAGAGAATTAAAAAAAAACTTTCACACATTGAAATTAAATACTTGCAAAGCAGAAAATAAATAAGGAGAGTATGTTCATCTTACCTCATAAACTGTTGCGTTCTTTTTGGACATGTTAAATAACATTGTTTACTTCTTATAAAAGTGGTGGTGTAAAATTCTCAAATATAGATACTTCTAAACGAAGCCGGCTGGCAATGGTAGTGACATCTACCTAACAGCAGACGAAACGAGAATTATAGATTTGTATATATGAAAAGAATTGTTAATGTTTGTGCCACATCTCGAATGGTGTAGTGGGCTGCACACTAGTCTGGAGAACTAGAGGTCACAGTTTGATTCCTGGTTCAGACATTAATTTTTCTTTTCACAATATCATTATAATATTATGTTTCAATATGCAATGAAAGATGAGCAGACTCGCCTAATTTATTAAAAAGAACCTCATAATGTTACTTGTTACTATAATTTATTAACAGAAAATAAATTACTATGTAGAGAAAAGTATCATAAGTTTTATGAAAAAAAAAAGTATATTCTTACCTAACCAAAGGCATAGGAATATCTCTCTGCACTCTGTAAACTCGTGTCCATGGAGGGACTAAAGCCAAAATACGTGCTACCAAATCCACCAGTGTACTAGGAGGGTAACTTTTTATATCTACCAGTCTTCCACAGTTCATACAAACCAGTTCCTCTTATTACTAATGTGGGGTAGATTTTTAATCCATCTGCTCTGAATGCTGGATTCTCAAAGAATTCCTTTAAAAAAGATAACATGCCAACATTAATAGAATTCTAGGGTTTACATTCCATAAACATGAGACATGTAGACAAGCAATTTGACTGATCTCTTGGAGAGTAAATTTTTTAAAAATTCTAACATGTGAGAAGCTGATACACATGAGCACAACAGAGAGAGAGAGGATATAAGTTACAGGAAATATGTGGAAAATATTCACTCCATGTGTGTAAACCGCTCCATGAAACTACTGCAAAAAGGGACCTAGCTGGTCAAATTCCATGTTCAAGGCTGTAATAATAATAATAATATGTGCTTTTTATACTTAATATAATAAATTTGGGAATTTTAACATTATGAGGTTTTATTAATAAGGAACAAATGAATCGTGAATTCTTCTTACCTCATACATCTATGTTTTTTTTAAACACAGCACCACAGTATCGGAGAACTATCTTCTCCATCGTCCGCTGTTTTCACGACTCACAGTCGAATATGGTTCTCCGATACTACGGTGCTGTGTTTAAAAAAACATAGATGTATGAGATAAGAAGAATTCATGATTCATTTGATTCTTAATAATATGTTTATTTCAGAAAAATTGTATCACCTCACTTCATATCCTTTAAATCTACATTTAAAAAAAAAAAAAGAGGAGAAATTAATGGATTCCCAGGGAAAGTGATTTGATTTCGAGGTTCTTCAGTCTACCATCAGAGGGAGGGGGAGACGGCTCTTCGAAACAACAAAAGTACTGAGGATGGAATCAATTAGGACCCAAAACCGGTCATGATTAATAAGGATGATATGAAGTGAGGTGATACAATTTTTCTTAAATTAATACTTCATAGTCATAAAATAATTATGGGAAATAATATTACGAGGTTTTCAAGTTAATAATAAAAAAAACTGAGTTAATATTTAATTTTAGGAAGTGATATTTGAGGTTATTTTAATTATATTATTTTTAGTCTGATCATCTGATCAGACTAAAAATAATACATTGAAAAACTGAGTTGTTTCTCACCTCATATTTCGTGTTTAAGCATGGAACTGCAGTTTCTGGAGGCATCCCTCCCATCTTCAACCATATCCACATCGCCTGGAGAGATGCCTTCAGAAATCGTGGTTCCGTGCTTGAAGAACATGAAATATGAGGTGAGATACAACTCAGTTTTTATTAATTAATATCGCATAGTGTTAATTCCTAAAAAAAGTCAAGTCAAATGTTTATTTAAACAGACTGAGTTAAGGTTACAAGGTTTTACCTTTCACTTAGCCAGTAAAGTAAGATGTACAAAAAATACACATTTACACTGTAATTAAATCTCAAATAATAGTATATTATTAATTTCATATTATTAAAATATTTGGATTTAAATAAAATTCCATAATTAACTTTCTATTCATATTTGGAAATATATAAATTCTGAATGAATGGTTCTAAAATTCACCAAGTTATGTCATCAAACAGTCGACATTTAACAGAACTTAATTAAAATCTTAACTCCATGAACAGAAGACCTAGATGGCCTTTGTCCTACCAGCTGGTTGCTGGCCTCACACCCACATGTTAATCATGGTCAGCGTGTTGAGTCCCTCAGCCATTATAATTTGTCTTTTCAATCTGGAGTCACTACTTATTGTAACCATCTAGATTTCTCATGACGATGAGTGGACACCGGTCCCATATTGGCTGATATTCCATTATAAAAATTCCTTCCCTTATGGGGACTTGAACCAGCAAAATTTCCATAGTTCTGCACCGAGGCATTATGCCTTAAACTGCTTGTCTATGGTGCAGTACAACAGACCATAGTGAATATTTCAAATATAGTTTCTCTTAAAGTTTTAGAATCAGCAAGGTAAAATTTCTCAGGACTAAAAATATGAATATTCAGATTTCTATTGTCTATTAATAGGCTAATTTCACTTTTAATAAATTTATTATGAGGCATATTGTTGAAATATGTTTAAAATAACTTACTATAAACTGTTCCACATCTCTCTCAAGATCAACGTTAGGAAGATCTGGCATCATATGAGCAACAACTTTATATCCTGCATCTTTTGCTAATTGAAAACTTTCACACACAGCTTTTACAGTGTGGCCTCGATTTGTATCACGAGCTACATCTTCATATACTGATTGTACACCGATTTCCAGCCGAGTACATCCATATCTCAGCATATCCGATAGATGTCGTTTTAGACAATAGTCAGGCCTTGTTTCAATTGTAATTCCAATGCATTTAACTTTGCTCTTTTCTGAATATCTGGAAAAAATAATGTGTAATAGCAAGTAAAATTTTAAACAAGGAAAAACATGCTCTAATTAAACAAAGAAAAAGTTGGAAAAAGAAGATTAATTTCTATGTGAAATTAAGGAATACCATATTTATATTAAATTAATGTTGGGAAGTAAACAATATGAGGTATAATTGTTTTTAAATTCATCGGAGAATATTTTTTTGACTACTCAACTCATAAATTTGTGTGTTTTTCATGAAACTGCAGTTTCAAACATAATCATGTCCATCTTCAGCCATAACTCCAACTGATGAAATTCTTCTTCTGTCAACTCTTCTATTGTCACCATCTTCAGCGTTGCCATCTATAGTTGAATTTATGAACTTCAAAATCAAATTTTGTTCATTAAGAATATCAAATATAGATCAATTTGGAGTTCATAAATTCAACCATAGATGGCAGCGCTGAAGATGGTGACAATAGAAGAGTTGAGGCCAAAGAATTTCATCAGTTGGAGTTATGGCTGAAAATGGACGTGATTATGTTTGAAACTGCAGTTTTGTGAAAAACACAAAATTTGAGTTGAGTTGTCAAAAAATGTTCTTCAATGAATTTCAATACCACATTTACTTACATAATTCACATCCTAGGATGTTTTGTATTAAATTTACAATTTTTTTTTTCATATTTTTCACACATGTACAACAAAACAATTTTTTCTTTTAGTTTTCAACTGAACATACATTTCACACATGCACAACAATAGAATATATTTTTTTTTTTAGTTTTTAACTGAATGTTCTTTACTAACAAACTGAGTTGGATTCAGTAGGGAATCTCCTTCAATAAGTTTTAACGTTTTGTAGCAAGCAATGCTACCTGTTAGAGTAGTAGAAGGGTCCTTAATCTGACATTCATGAGAAGATTGTCAATTATCTTATGTGCTACTAACGGCTGGCATTATTGCAGTACAATCCCTTTTTCCTGTATAGCATAGTTTTCAAAAGCTGGTGCAATAAATAAGGAATTCTAGAAACGTTCTATGACATGAGGTACATAGACAAGGCTGGCCCTGGATACATCATCGCCCTGAAACTTTCACTCACATAGATCATGCATTCACCGTTTAGATCTCAAAATGTGGTAAAAAAGTATTGTCTATATGCTGCAGAAATAAATTGGCAAAGCTGATTGCTATCTAGCCAGAAAGGTTGTGAACTGTCCTCCTGATGGTGCTAGTAGTTATGTTACTTGCCTCTAGTCATGGGTTCAAACCCAGCTGGGGTTGATGGATTTTTTTAGGATGAAAAATCCAAGTAATAAGTCCTCCAGGAGGGATTTTAAGCCGAGGGTTCCGAGTCTGAAGATTTTCAGACAAATAAAAAATCCATAACCTACCTTATATATGTTTTTTTTAACACGGGAACTGCAGTTTTCAAGAGGAGTCCCTCTCATTCTTAGCCGATATTATAACTCAAGAACCCCATAATGTTATTTCCCATATTTAACTTATGAAAAAATCCATAAGCCTGAATAAGAAGCCTCTAAGCAAAATTTACTGATCTCCTTCATCCTAGTAATACCTTATTGCCTACTAGATGTCTCACTGGGTCAGTATGTTGACTGCATACCATTCATGACATCATTAGGAAAATAACTAAATTAACTTGGTCTAATAATTCATAAACAACGGGAGGCTAAGACTTAACATTGGGCTGTTATGCAATTGTAGATGTAGACAGGAATTGTTTGCTAACTATAATATATATCCTCGATTTGTGTCCAACTCAGGGTTGAGGAATGAGATGAGATGAAGTCCCTATATTTATAGAGGTCTGTGAACGACAAGGGTGCTAGCCAACCACTCCTGGCTCACTGTCACAGGGGCAGATGAATGAAATGAAACAAAATGGATGAGATGAGTATGGAGAAATGGTGGAATGAAATTTATGGAAGGAGAAAACATGAGAAACCTGGAGAAAATCCTGCCCAAGCTCCGTTTCATCCACCACGAAACCCACATGGAGTGACCGAGACTTGATCTCGAGACCCCAGCGGTGAGAGACAGGTGACTAACCAGTTGCACCATGGAGCTGCCTTGTTTGCTAACTACTTTCTGGAAATTAGGTTATTGGTTTTGGCAACAAGTATATATAAAATAATTTATGTAAAAATTTCTATAGAAAACTTACTTGACAGCTTCATCGACATTATTGCTAGTATGTCCAGACAATGCATCGTGTAAGTTTCTTATGAAGTAATCACGGTAATCTTCAGGAAGACACATAAATGTACCTCCCATTACAATAAATTCAACTTTATCAACACTATGACCCAACTGCTTTAACTGAAACAAAAATTACAAATTTAGGCTCCATAAAATATAAAATACTGTAAATTACGAGTATATATGTAAATGCAATACAGGTATACATAGAGTAAATGACATTTCATAACATTAAGATTTTACCTGTTCCACTCTGTGTCTTGTCTGAAGATAAGGATTATATCGAGCACGGATAGCTCTCATTGACGTAGGTTCATATCCAGTATATGACTGAGTGGAGTATTCAAAATCAGAGTCTGGACCTCCTGGACAGTATACACATATATTTCCTGTCATGTTGATATGTGGACAGCGGTGAGGTTTGCACATTACGGCGACCACAGCAATCTTCAAACAAGTACAAAATTATATTTAAAACCACAGATTTTGAAAAATGTTAACATTTATAGCAGAATTTTAATATTATAATAAATATGAAAGTTAAATTACTTATTTTAGGAATTCTCACTATGAGGTATATTCATTAAGGTAGAATATTTTTATCACTCACCTCATATTGTTCTTCTTATTTGATTATAAACTAGTTTTGGAACATAGTTTCTGTTCCATCCTCAGTATCGTCACGACCGTAGCTCTTCAAGACGACAGAACAACGGTCGTGACGATACTGAGGATGGAACAGAAACTATGTTCCGAAACTAGTTTATAATCAAATAAGAAGAACAATATGAGGTGAGTGATAAAAATATTCATTGTTGTCAAAATTATAAAGCTTTCTGATATAACTGTAATAAGAACACCTGCCTAACTTCACATTCTTAAATGAAAGTAAACTAAACTCTGATTGGATGTTAAAACAATTAACTCTTTTATTTAACGAATCAAATTAAACCTTATATTTAAAGGACTATTAACCAATAGAATTTAAATTAACATCATGTGATATGTAATAATGGTCTTAAAATTATAAAAGAATTACTCTATTCGTTCTGCATACAACTTTCAACAAAGATAGAAGCAAGAAGAGATTTCCTGATAAAATGTAATATTTAATACAAAAAAGAATAATTGATTTAAGAAAAGAAGAGAATTTATTTTTAATTGAGGGTGAAGAATAATACACATACATTTACTTAATCTGCTGGGAAATTAAGAAGTGAATAAATTTGCAATTATTTCTACAAGAAACACTTTATAAGTAATTTTGAAGTGTTTTCCTATCCAGTGTACCAACTTCCGACCCTAAGAAGAGAATCCAGCTCTACCAAAAATTTAACCTAACCTGAAACCAGTAATTCTTTTTGGGACACAAATCCTTCTTCAAAATGTTACTACAACATCGGGCATGAAAAGAATTACTTCTTCTCACATTTTATAGGTAACTAAATTTGAGGAGCAAATATTAAAAACCTATTAATTGTATAACCCATTTAACGAACCAAATATTAATCAGATTTTTAAGATGAAGGCTGGAGTGATGACAGAATATGTAATAAAAACTCCAAGCACGACAGGCCTAGAAGGCCCTTGTAATACTCATTGATAATTACAGAATAGTAAGGAAGATATTAATGCAATGCAGAAGGAAGTAGGAAAATTGAAAGATTGAAGATTAAGTGGAAGATTGGGTGAGACAGGATGTAAGGATCTGTGGAATTAAGAATTGGAGAAGTGCAGCACTGAACAGAGAAGAATGGCAAAAAGTCTGAAGAATATAAACATTAGAATTGGAAGTAACATTATAAGGTTCTTCTTAATAAATAAGGTGAGTCTGTTGCATATTACCTCATCAAAGTTTTTTTATTTTAAGGGTAAGATGCAACAGACTCACCTTATTTATTATCTAATACCTTTTTAATAAATAATTAGTGAGTTGTAAAAAATCACACCTCATAAACTCTGTGTTCAAGTACATAAGTGCAGTTTTAGGAGGCATCCTTCCCATCTTCAGCCATCTTTACAGGAGAGATGCCTCCTGAAACTGTATTTCAGTGCTTGAAGAACACGGGAGTTTATGAGGTGAGGTTTTCACGACCTCACTAATTATTTTATAACTGAAAAGCCTCAATGTTATTTCCCATAATTAATTTATGAAAAAATGTAATACCTTGACTCATTATTTTCAAGTTAGTTGTGATATTTCCCACCAAAGTTTAAATGTATTATAACTTTTTATACTTTAACAATGCTTTTTAACTATTGAGGTCATAAATGTTACAGTTCAGCCGGCTTAAAGTCCCTCCCAAAGGACTTGTCCTTTAGATTTTTCATTCGACCCCAGCCAGGTTGGAACCCACAACCCTCAGACATAAGGAACATAAACACTAGACAACTGTGGCCAACTACTATGTATAAATAGTAGATGAAAAATTCATAGAACGAAATAGCAATTTTGAAAAACAATAAATAAATTAATGTATGACACAATTACCTAAATTAATTAGTTTCAAAAAACAGTACACTTTCTACATAATTATCAATTCTACTTATCTATGTATTTATTAAGTTTATTTGAATATATCATATTTCACATATTGAAGCTAATTAGAAAAACCATAATTTTTTATGCCAATAGATGAAACAAATTGAACAGTAAACAAATAATATATATTTAAAGTACTAGATTGGAAATTACTTACAAACCACTGGCATTCCGAATAGGTTTTGCCCTCAATTTGGGAAGGTAATATCTTCTTATGCTCGGCAGGAACTGCTTGCAATTATGTCCACTAGACGAGGAGAAGTTTCCCAGACCATATTTTGAAGCAATTCTTGTTTTCATTCTGTTAAGATTAACATCTTTCCCTTCTTCATGAGCTTCTTACTAGTTTCTTGAATTATTTCAGCTATAGTAATTACCATACGCTCCTCTCGTGTCAAATCAGAACCTGTTAAATTTTTAAAAGCACATTTCAACATTCTTATTCCTTAAACATTTTATTATAAATTATAACTTATATATGAATAAACTTGGGCTCAACTGCACTTCTACTTACGCTTGATTTTTCAGTTTATTATTGTAAACTATTAGCTATTTTTCTGTCATTTACTAACATTATGTTGTGGTCACCAAGGTAGCATGCTGCCTTGTCCCGCAGCGGGCCCGGGTTCGATCCCCGGTCGGGGCAGTTTTCTGGGTGAGGTTTTTATCGGGGTTTTTCCTCACCTGTAAGACAAATGTCAGGAAAACTTTAAGGCCCAAATGGTCCCCGAAATCATATGGCCATCATCATATAACATCCTTCACCGGTGTGGAAAGCAACGGGAAGCTACCACACCCT
Source organism: Diploptera punctata (assembly GCA_030220185.1). NCBI lineage: Eukaryota > Metazoa > Arthropoda > Insecta > Blattodea > Blaberidae > Diploptera > Diploptera punctata. Next base: position 317 of record JASPKZ010004252.1, on the reverse strand, counting down.
ACAATTCCCTAGTAAAGCTGCAAGTATAGCATGAAAATGCTATGATTGCAGTGAAGGACCTGTCTTCGGGCAAGAATTACTATGGATGGATTTAATATTTTAAACTTTTTCAAACAATTTTTATAACATTATTAGACAATTTTGAAATATTTATTTAATTAAGCAAATCACAATATTATAACACTGTTGGACAATATTCTGATGTTAAGGGCTCAACTGCACTTCTACTAGCACTTGATTTTTCAGTTATATTGTTGTAAACTACAGCTCTTCTTCTGTATTACTAACATTATTTAATATTTTGAACTTTTTCAAAA